>WNNJ02001333.1:0-237370 GCA_012934845.2 Pomphorhynchus laevis | reverse complement strand
TAGACACCCCAGAACAAGTAGAAAACAGAACAATATTTATTTTAAAAAAGTGATAATTTGTTTAAAAAATTTCTCAGAATTTCAATATTCGTGAATTCGCCAAATAAAATCATTTAATAAAAAATACTAAACCCATAATCTTCTTCCATTTCGAATATATAGTTTTACAAGAACAAAGAAAATAATTTTTATTTATTTGGCAAAATTCAATATTTCGATAGCTCATGTTTTCATCATCAGGATTACAATAAAATGATAAATAAAATCATTACAATAAAATGATTACAATATTTTATTGTAATCCTGATTATGATAGCAGGAGCTATCGAAATAATGAATTTTGTCAAATAAAGAAAAATTATTTTCTTTGTTCATGGAAAACTATATAAAATCATTTAAGCGATTAAAGAAATGAGTTAACTCATTAAGTAATCGTTTTTAACAGATTTTTGTTCATTGGTCTGTATACATTCTCATTCGAATGAGAATGTATTGATTCCTAATACTGCGTGCACAATTATTTTTCATTAAAAATTTCAGTTTAAAAATTCTTGATTATAACTAATTACTTACAATCTGGTTAAAATCTTTTGGTTATAAAACTTACAATTAATAACATATAATCATTGGACATCCATAATTAAGCCTTTATTTAAGAAATTCCTTATTATTATAATGAAGCCGACAATGAAGCAAATAAAGGTGGCGAACAAGCGCAATCGCAGAAAGCAGCGTGTCCCTGACCAAACGGTGCAGTACTATGAAAAACAGGTGGCTTGCGATCGAAAAGATTGTCAATGCTGGAGCATCCTTGTTCACCCTATTGAATATCAGGCAGTGAACAGTGGCCATTTCACGTGTGGACTCTGCGCAACATATCAAATCAATGAACTCCGAGCACAAATTGATGATATCAGAAATCAGATCACAAAGTTGATCTCATCCTCTTTTTCAAAACCTTACCAATCGAATCATTTGACATTGAATAAACTTTGCCTTTCCTCTAAGATACTTTATGTACACCTATTAATTGGTCGAAAGATACTAGCGAACAGTCTCGGTCGATTCGCATTTGGACAAGAGGCAGTAAGCACTTCCGCATGTGCGGTACAGTGACTGAACAGCTTCATCAGATCATCTCCAGCAATAGCTCCGCAGGCCAAGAATTGACCTTCCTAGGAGTCAAAGAATTCAGTGATGAGTTTCTCCCTTGCCGCTCTACGATCTTCGTGAAAAGCAAAGCACACCCCGCATATTCTCTGGATACTCGTTTAGTCCACAACGAGAAATTGCGTGATCAACCCTAATCGATTGATGGTTCTACTGCCAGTTGCTCCAATAGCACGCGTTCCATAAAACTATACTCAAAATCAACTGCAAAAACCTCTGGAAATCAAGTAGTGGCGACAAGTCGTGAGTTGGTTGCACTTGCTGATGCTGATGGTCGCAAAGTGTCTGGAGATTTGATGGCAAACAGTTGTAATGATCGGGAAGATCAAAGTTCATCCCATATTTGTAATCCTCACAATTCTAGTTCAAGTCACATTATGACTGGTAACCAATAAATGCGAATCAATCGGGTAAAGCGCGCAAAGCCTCGCGAAATTGATGCTTAATCCTTCAGAATTTGCCTGAAGCTCCATCATCATACACCACGCAGAGAAGAATGGACGCGGATTTAAACCATGTACATTCAGTACTAACTCAGATATGCGCAGGCGAGAGCCGTGACTTTGTCGGACAAATTAAGGTGCTTAGTCTATATCGTTTAGGTAAGCAGTTGGATTTCCCAAGGTTGTTGAGGGTGGTATTCGAAACTAATGAACAGGCTGGATTCGTGATGTCTCTTTCTAACAAATTGCTAGGTGATAAAGTTCGTATCCGTCATGATTATTCAATGGAGGAAAGAAACATGATGATGGAAGCTAGGATTCAGTTGAATCGTCGCATTTTGGAGGGAAAAGATAACATAGTTATTCGAGATTTTCGAGTTGTCCAGAAAAGTCCGTTTTGCGTTGACGTCCAATCGTAATGAGGGCGATCTCATTTGCTTCGATTGCTTGATTCCGAATGCTAATCTGCATTCTCGGGGTAGCACGTCTCAACGTGCTCCTATCATTGGCTACACAAATATTCGTAGGTTAATTTTGAATCTTGATGATGTTAGAGTTTGGATGCATTATACGCATACAGACGTGTTGGCTATTTATGTGAAGTGATTACACAATGCCATTCTTGATAACGTAATATATATTCCAGTTTATCAATTGTTACGTTCAGATAGATGGCCTCCTAAGAGGGGTGGTGGAGTAGCACTTTATGTTCAGGATAGGAACGTTATTAGCAATATAGTGAGATATTCAAATGGAGAAGGGACATGTGAGTGCTTAATAGTTGATCTTGTTATATATAGCCTCTACGTTTCATTGGGTGATCTTTATCGAACACCCAAATTAGCCATTTTAGATGATGAGCTAATGCATATTTTAACTAGAGCTTGTAGTATGAGTGATCACTCGTTCATCTTATTTGGTGATTTTAATCTACCGACCCCGGTGATTGATCAAGATGGCAACAGTATAATTAGTAACTGTTTCCGTGAGGATAAGAACCTATGGGAGTTCTTGGCATGCAATCAATTACTCATTCCGCATGTATCTGTTCCTACTAGATTTGGCACTTATAGAGTACGTTCTATACTTGATCTTGTATTTTCTCAATAATGGTAAGATATGTGACCTATCCTATAATCCTCTAATAAGAGGAAGTGATCACTGTGTTTTGGTTTAAGCTATTTATAGCTTCAGATATTCTTGCAATCGATGCCGAACCTGCATTGACGAAGAGATCATGGTATCATGTTGATGTTGAGATGTTACAACAATTTGTGTCCTCGTTGGACTTTGAGTGTAGTGATGTTGGAAGCCAGGAACATTGGTATTTCATTCGATATTTACTAATTCGTATATCTGCTTATTTTGCTCCGCGTAGATTAATACGTAAAACTGCTCATAAGAAGCCTCCGTGGTTTGACAGTAGTCTACGTGAAGCTCTCAAAAGACGCAACACTTTGTTCAGAAAGTGTAGGCACAAAGGTAATTTGATTGCTCAATTCAAACTTGCTCGCAATGCATATAAACGCCTCATAATTAAGAAACGTATGGAGTATGAGGACCAAATTGTGCAATCTTTAAATAGCTCGCCCAAACGCTTTTGTTCATATGTTCGTCCAAGTACGCGTACTTATTGTGCAATCACTAGATTATCATCAAACGGTAAGTTGCTTAATTCCCCTTCTAATGTTGCTAATGAGTTTGCTAATGCATTTGACATTCACAATGCTAGTTCGACCATAAAAGATAGTGTTCAGACAGTCAGTTTTCCTACGTGCTTTAGTGCTCCCATTATTATCAATGTGGATGATGTGGTTTGGAGGTTATCACATTTGTCGTCTTCATCTTCTTCAGGTCCTGATGATATTCATCCGCATTTACTCAGGGTGTTGAGTCAACATTTGGCTCCTTTAATAGCTTTAAATAATTCCGATATTAATCGATCTGTTTTTAGATACTGTTAAATGATATAACAATGCATTAAATGCTTACAAGGCGGCGTGTTGGATCGGTTGGGGGCTCAGATCCCACTGGACCTGAGGCCATGAAAGAGAAAGGGAAGATGAAAAAACGAAGGAAAATTCTGTCATTTTTTCTGAGTTGGTTATGACCTACCTTTTTTATTCTTGCATGCTATATTTTGGTGTATTTAATAAAGTCTTTATTTATTTATTTATAAATGCTTACGAAAACGTATTTTTCAAAAACATTTCATTTATGTTAAATACACTTATTACGATGTAAAACATTGAAAACCGTCCTAAATTGAAATTATAATTACTGCACAAAACAATAGTGACACGAAAGAAACATGGGGCTTATACAAAATCACAAAAAGCACAAAACAAAATGGTATTATAATATGAAAGATGGACTATTTTATCGTTTTAGATAGATTACAGTCTAATTAAACATATTGTACTTCCTATTTACAGAAAAAATAGTCAAGTATATCTCAACCGCAACCGTTCAACGGCAGTTTAGCCAAGCGTGATTTTACTTTTTTATTTTTTAAACGGTTTCGTTTATTTTGTTGTCTTAAACATAAAATAACTTTTTCCGTTTATTTGATTTTTTATTTTCTTTTTATTATACTTTTTCTTTCTTCTAAATTTAGAATGCTCTGAATGTCTACTCTAAAATGCACACGAAAGCTAAGATTAACAGACAAAATGGAAAGAATCGATTTTCAGCACAAAAGATGCTCCTGGCGATAAAGCAGGATGCTTTTGCGGTGAAAAAAAAAACGTGGGAAGGCACACATGATAAGACCAGATCTTACAAAAAGCTATATAAATGCAGTGATCAAGAAGTTTCGGGTAGGGTTTTTGAACGGTACATTATGAAGGACGGCTTTGCCAAAATAGCATGCAAAATTAACAACATGAAGAATTATTAAAAATAAATAGATAATAAATTCGCTTAAAACAATTGACGTTTCTCTGTGTACGATTGGAAATATTTAGGACACGTTACTTCGTTTAAGGAAATAGATCATGTGACTGGATTAATAACTAAATTAAATGTGTAAATAACTAAGGAGTGCAAATCATATAATCATGCTTACAGTTTCTTTTTTGTAAAAGGAGCCTTAAGTAATCTTTGAACCTTAAGGAATGTGCGTCCTGCAATTTTGAATAATATCATCAAGTTGACAATGTTTGACACAGAAGATATCAACAGTGCTATCAGTATTAATTTGTTGTTACATTTAAAATATGTATTTGGAAGATGATCCCTGTTGTGTGCACTGCAGATAGAGTCGTCAGTTTCAAAATTGCAGAGATAAATGAACATAAATATGCAAATTGAGCGAAGAAACACAAGCTATAATCTTATTCGTACCCACATTTTGAAAACTATTTAAAGTGGATGAATGATGATAATAAAAAGTTTGTAACTACGTCACAGTCATATTTCCAGGTAGCAAAAAACAGTCTAGTTATCTGCATGCATCAATAATATGCTAATTGAGAGAGTGGAAGAGATGAAAAAAGTAGCAACATTAACAGTATATAACGCAAATTTAAAAATCGTAAAATTTGGATGAAAAAATGGCCAAAGGTGTTTCGTTTTATATTATGGAATCACATCCTTTTAAAGTTGTATCGTGGCAAACTGGCACGTCAGAGATGTATGTAGTGGCTTACCAGATAGGGTGCGCACGGTATGGAATAATCTACCTGCTTACATGATAACATGTAAATCGAAAACTGCGTTCAAACGACAGTTGAAGGACTTCGTGAATACATTAACTAATCATTTTTCTTTATCTTAATTTTAATTTACTAATTGTGACTCACCTTGTAAGAAGCTTTGTTCACTTTGGTGTAAACTAATAGTAGATGCATCAACATAAGAAGATAAGTATAGAGAACACATCGTTGGAAAATATCACGTTTATTAGTTAGAATATATACACTTCGAAATTAAATTCAATAGTGCATTTTAGATTGTGGTAATGTTATCCTTAAAGCGTCGCGATCTCCAAAGGTTTTGAACACTTTAAGCTGGAGTTTTGATAACTATATGACTGACTATTCTTGGATAATTATTTTGACTGACTATTCTTGGATAAATATTACATACAAACAAAAAATTTAACAGCTTAAACAAACAACTAATTATACAACTATTCTTGGATAACATTACATACCATATAACACTGTACGACGAATGATATACATCGACGAAAGAATTAACAATACGTAAGCAGAAAAAAGGTACCTATTTCTTTAAAACAGTACACGATATTGCTCTAAAATCTGCAATCAAATAAAAACCTTATTTTGTTATTCGAAATTGGTTGTGACTCAGCGGAGTCACATTGATCCCATTCTAATTCGCTGGGTGGCAAACTTTATCTTTGACCGCTCTTATTGGGTTCACGTTAATAACATTTATTCGGGCTGGTATCATACACACTTAGGTGTACCACAGGGCACAGTGCTTGGTTCACTGGTATTCTCCATATACATCAATAATTTACCAGGCTTCTTGAGCTCTGAGTCTCTATTATATGCAGATGACCTGAAAATCTGGAGAGGCATAAAGTCATATTTAGATACAGAGTGTCTACAGTCAGATATATATATATAGTTGTGAATTGGGCTCGAATTAACGGTTTATTAGTCAATTCTGTTAAATGTTCTTTTATGCTTGTTCGAGGTCGACAGAGTACTTGGCCGGCAAAGTACTATCTTTGTGAAAATGAAATCGAAAATGTAGACCATGTGAAAGATCTCGGCGTCTGGATTTCCATTGATTTGTCCACTAATCGTAATACTGAATATGTATGTGCTAAGGCTTATCGGATGGTAGGTTTCATTAGTCGTACATTCGATTTTCTTAATCCACGATCATTTCAGATTTTTGCTAACGCATTTATTTTGAGCAATCTGCTATATGCGTCTCAATGCGTCTATCCGCGGACTATACAGGAGTCAGCAAAATTGGAAGGTGCGCTCCGTCGGGCAACAAAGCTTGTTTACCCAATAAGAAATTTTCCATACGAACAAAGACTCAATGAATAGTGTTAGCACTCTCAGTGATTTACGCGACATGTGCCTAACATGGACGATTCTTCGCAACCCACGACACGTACTACACTGACTAATGGATGTTAGATCAGGTCAATGGCTGCACGGTCATTCGTTAGTCCTCAATCAACAAAGGATTGTACGCTCAAACACTGTTCAGTTTAATCGAAGGGTCGTAAATTTATCGAATAAGTTGAACGAGACAACGATTCGTTCCCTACAATGAAAGAATTTCGGAAGAAAATTTTGTGTAATTAATTTGTTTTTCTTTTTGGTGACGCAACTTTGAGCTCTGCTCGCTATGTTGTCTTGTAATAATAACAGTAATGAATTTAATGATGTTGATGAATGCCCATTTCAACAATTGAAAACGACAAGACGCGATATTTAGTGCTAAATATTAAATCTCAGTGTGCAAATCTCAGAACGTTTCTTCAAACTGTACACATCTTAATTATAATCTTCTTAGCTCTGACCGATCCTAAAATGTGTTAGTGGTATTCATGAATTAAATGCTGAAAATTCTTAAGCCCGTGTGGATGATGGCATATCTAATTTACGTGGTGTTTTTCTCAGCTCTTGATGAAGGACGAAAACAATTAGTTTCTTGTTTTGATGCTCGGAAGTTATTCCGTCTTGGTAAAATTCAACTGATAAGCCTAGATTATTGAAAGTTACAATATCTTCGCCACAACTGTTATGCAATATGCTGATGACATTCTCATCTATGCTCACGCACTTGCTTATCGTATTCATGATCTTAGTGTTTATGCTTCCGACTGTCTTGTCTCAATTTCCAATCATCTTTCTTCCCTTCGCCTTTCTCTGAATCCTGATAAATCTAAAATTATGTGGATCCTACCTCGAAGCTTCGGCGTAGAACTCCTTCCGTATCATTAAATTCTACAATTCTTCCTATCGTTGATAATCTCGTTTTCCTAGGCTTTCATTTCGACAACCGACTTTCACTTAAACCTTTCGTTAGTGATAAAGTACGCTCATCTACCTTGATACTCCGCAATCTCCGTCAAGTTCGTAGATTGATCGATTTCCCTTCTTGTATGACTCTAATATCTTCTCTTCTTTTCTCAAGACTTGATTACTGTCTTAGTCTATTTTTCAACTCACCTAAATCCACTCTTCTTCCTTCATAACGCATCATCAACGCTGCCGTCCGAGTTCTCCTTCGTCTTTGTCGTTTTGATCATACATCCCACTATCTTGTTTCTCTTGATTGGCCTACCATTTATTGTCGTGTTCAAATTCGTCTTCTTATCATTGCTTTTCGCCTTATAACTTCTCATACACCTTCATTTCTCAACCTTCCTTTTTTCGACAATTCTAGTACTGTGTATTGTGCTCTGCGTTCCTGTAATTCCCTTCTTTTACATGTCCCAATCTACTCTACCTCTTTTGGCTTCCGCTCCTTCGCTGTGGCTGCTCCTCTCTTGTGGAATCAACTGCCTATTCATATCCGCCAATCAACATCTATGCCGTGCTTCAAACGCCAAATCCAATTCCATTTCAACAATTAACTAATTATCTGTGACTTTTGATGTTCTTTTTTGTTTGTTAGTGGTCATGTAAGCGTGCATTTTGCACGCATTTGCCACGTTAAATAAATTATTGTATTATTAACATGAAGTATTTTATTCATGCGTGGTTACCTTCTGAAAGGCCGTTCGTATCGAATACTCTGCAAAATATTTCCAGAAGAGCGGTCGAAGTTAAGAGAAATAAACAGTAAATTACGAAGTCGTATATCTAAAGGTGAAACTAATCTTTGTATACGAAATTTTCGGGTTGTCAGGTTTCCCAGTTGTTCTCTGGAACTTAGTGATTTCCTTTATTGTCGGCAATTCATCCAGCACTTAAGCACAAACTATCATAGCCAAGAAAGTAGTGTGGATGCCAATTTACCCCAATCATCGTGCAATAAAGTTAATATAGATATATCATTGGGGCATTTAATATCATTTAGTAGCATATATTGTAATACTTTGAAATACTCTCCATGCAAAAGCCACAAGCTGTTCGTCAGTCGGTTTATTATTTATAGTAGCAAATGCACGCCTATGCGCGTTTACAAGCCTACGTAAAATAAAAGATTAGAAGATTAGAAAATCCTAATTTTCGCAGTTTGATTGTACAACAACTAGTAGAGTTAAGCCATCATTTACTGTTGCACACATACGATATATTCTGTGCCACTGAATCGTTGCTCCATCAATATATTGTTAATGTTGCTATTGATATTCCGGGTTATCACTCACTTCGAAATGGTATGAAGTCAGGTAAACGTGGTGGAAGGATTACCGTTTGAGCTAGAGATATTTTTATTGATTTCTGACGTTTCTAATGTATGTGCCACTAATTGTTCCTTTGAAGTCTCAACTTCCAAATCAAATATGTATATATTGATATTAATTTTGGTGTTGTATATGTGTGTTGCGACATATCCACAGGAAGGTGGCATCAGCAACATCAACGGCATTGATTTGAGACGTATGGACAAGTTCAAGTACCTCGGAACCATACTTTCGGCAAGTGGCGACCTGACTTATGAAATCACGGCACGAATAAACTCAGCGTGGATAAAATGGCGAGCGGCGACAAACGTTTTATGTGACCGTCGAATTAAAGACAATCTAAAATCAAAGATATATCGCTAAATCATCCGCCCTGTGGCCATGTACGGCACAGAGGTTTGGCATATTGCCAAGGCAGCGGATCGACGCCTAGCGGTCATGGAGACTAAAATGCTGCGATGGATAAGCGGAATAACACGACGTGACCACGTAAGAAATATGGATATCCTCCAAAGATATGGGTCGCCCCAATCGTGAGCGAAATGCAAGAGGCCCGACTCCGGTGGTACGTCCATGTGTTGCGAAGTAAAATTGCTCCCTTGCAAATATCGCCTTAAAGTACGAGATCAAAGGCAAACGTCCGAGAGGTCGACCAAGCGACGATGGCTAGATAGCCTTCATACAGATCTGATGGCATCTGGACTTCACCAAGACCAGGCTCAAGATAGGGCGAAATGAAGGGTTAAATATCACATAGCCGACCGCGCCTCAAAGCGGAACAAAGGCTGAAGAATAAGAAGAATTTTTGTGTTGTATATAGTTCTCCATCCATGACTACAGATTATGATGTCCTAAAATTCAATTTGCAATCAGTGTATCTGTTCACATTTTATTCTCTTAGGAGATTTTAATCTCACACGTTCTAATTGAGCAGTCTCTATTTCATAATGGAAGAGCTGCTAATCCAACACGTTCAAAAGCCGACTAGTTTCTCATCGAGTAGGTTCTATGCTTGATCTGGTGTTTACCAAACGTGTATATGATATAGCAGTGTCGATTATCTTCCTCCTGTAGGTGAAAGGGATCATTGTGTATTTCCCTGCGGGAAATATCAAACTTCAATTTTTGATATCATCACACATAAATTTTTAAGCATAATTGATCAAGGGTGAATATGAACATGCTTTAACTTTATGTCAGCGTTACCCGACCTTGTTTTAGACAACAGATAGAGTATAATTGGAAACTATTTACGATTGCCTTTTGAAATTCTCTGATATAATTGGCCTAATGCCAGGGATCTCTCAAGTAGCTCAACTTACTGCATGGATTGATCGAGACCTCAAGCAGTCACTTAATATTCGAAATCGCTTATGGAAGTTATATCCCGAACTCATTGCAAGATATAGATATGCGAGAAATCTTTGTTCTAGATTAAAAGCTTCAAAACACTATAAATTTGAATTTGCAATTGTTAGCGGGGTTAACCGCAATCCAAAAATTTTCTGGTCGTATGTTCACCGTAACAGAACCTTCAATACTGATTTAAAATTGTACACACATGTGAAGGTCTAATCACATTTGAAATGACATTGCTGAAAATCTTGCTTCATCATTTTCATTACCATCGAATTCTTTACACTCACCATTAACTTGATATGACTGTCCAATAACACATAATCCCTATTTTCTTCCAATATCTGCCCAAGAAGTCAAAGTGACTCTTACTCGTGTCAATCCGTACGGTGGTTTCGGTCCTGATGATATATCTCTATTTCTATTCAAGATCTTATCAAACTATTTGGCCCCTTTTCTTTTCGATATCTTTCAGGATAGTCTTATCACTGGATGTGTGCCCGACTTGTGGAAATCTGCTATTATTGTTCATGTTCCAAAGAAAACCATTGCGACTTATCGTATTGATTATAGATCAATAAGCTTGACGAGTTCCATGTGCAAAGTTCTTGGAAAAATAGTCGCTCGTAGAATTTAGATTCACTTAAACACTAATGAAATAATTGCTTCTTCTCAGCACGGATTTTGTCACAGTATATCATGTCTGTCTAATTTACTAGCTTTTCGCGAAATGTGGACTGAGGCATTCAGTTTTGCAATTTAATTGATGTAATTTATATTGACATTTCTAGAGCCTTCGATCGAGTTCCAAATGAGAGTTTGCTTATCTTGTTGGCGCATTATGGAGTTTCTTCGTTGCTGTGTGGGTAGATCGGTGATTTCCTGCAAAATAGATTTTTTAGAGTTAGTGTTGGAAGCCATTTATCCTCCTCCAAAAGTGTAAATTGTAGAGTTCCGCAAGGTGATGTACTCGGTTCTTTTTCTTTATTGTTTACCTTAATGATTTGCTGTTAAAAATTTAGGGCTCTTGCTTGGCTTTTATGAATGACCTCAACTTTGGTTTGTTAATATCAATGATATGTATAATCGATCCTTACAGGATGACCTTGATCGAATATGCAAATGAAGTTTAGCTACGGGTATAAAACTGAACGTTGATAAATGTACCCATATAGAGATAGGAAAAAGTAAACATGATCGTGAATTTTGATTAGGGGTTCATACACTCGAAATTGTATCTTAGTGTAGGGATTTGAATGTCATATTGTGCACGACATTGATGACTCGCTCAAATACTGACTTTATTCACGGTAAGGCAATGAAAGCTATGTATTGCATCAAAAATACGTTTGCAAGACTATGGATCATTTAGTTTTCAGCGACTATATTGTGCGTTGGTTTGCCCGCATATTGAATATTGTATCCAGGCATCATTTTCATTTACTAAGGCAGAAATCATAAGCTTGAGCCAGTGCTGCGAAGAGGTTCCAGGTTGTTTTCAACCTGCGTATTTATATTAGACCGCTTAGTTTCCTTACAGCTGCTTAAAGTGGATCAAAGATCGATTTATTTAGACATCATTGCGACATAACAGATGGTTCATCCTGCATAGAGATTTCTTTTCACTATGTGAAAATTAATGTTCATTTCGTTGAGGTCATCCGCTATGACTATATAAATTACCACATGGCAAAGTCCCAAGCGTGGTGTGACTTTCACATCGGTTCCTAAATGTATGGAATGTGTTGCCTAAAAAATTGCATGTACATCCAGCTACTGCATCTTCAAGCAAAATATTTGACATTGACTATTAAATACTGGTGTGGACGCTTTAAGTTATTTTAGTTATTTATTTTTTCTGTGAACAGTTAAAATAGCCATTTGCGGCTAATAACTTGTGTGAAAAATAGATAAAAAGATAATATATGTGTATAAAGTCAGCGGTAGATTAAAGCTCTCACTAGTCTCAAAGATAAGAGAGCATCTTAACACTTGTTTAATATCAGCTTGCATATCAGTCAGTCCGTTGGCAGCGAAAACATGCCGAAGCAGCTCGTGCTAACACGAAGGCAATTTTCCTTTTTATATGGACTACTGTGTCAGTGTACTCGTCCAAATGATCTCTCGTCGCTTTGGAATCAATACGTTTGATCACTAAATCTGCACAATGTCCGATTCCTTTAGATGCTGAAAAGACTAAAGGTACAAAACGTCCCTTCTCCACATGTTGTACACGTTCGTTATATTTTGCGAATTTTCGTCACTCGTTGTATTTAAAAGCTGCATCTGAAGTTTTACCACTATGAGATTGAGCAAATATTGAATATACGTTAACGTCAAAAAACTTTCGCTCGAATATTTCATCATTAAGTCTTATGCACGTTATATCTAGACGTGCTTGGTATTCTCTGATTGTGGAAAAATTATTAAAGATCAGTGCCTCTGGAACAGGTTGCAACCTAGGTTCAACTTCAACTTGATTACATACGTCAGGCAAAGAAGCAGCGATGACGTCTTTAACAGCATTATTCGGATCAACGATAATCCCCTTATCTTATAACTAAGCGCATGACCAACATCGATTTGTGAACCACAAACACAAAATGTGGTGCCAAATTGCCTGGACCTAAGTCGATCTAACAACAAAAGGCATCTCTGAATCCCGTCAAACTCGAATTATAATTCTGTACAGAAAGTGGGCTCTGACTAAGCCTATATGAAATAACATTTACTGTTGCGTGCAAAATTGCTTTTTTGATATTTTCAGGTATATTTTAGACATAACCTAGGAATATCGTCTTGAACGCGGTCATTCGTTTCTCATTGATGTTTTGACATACTTGCCTTAGCAGATATTTAAGTTCACAGAGGTGATAACACATATTCTAACCTACTAATAAAGGTCGGACCAGAGATGTCAGTACCACTTGATATGTTCTTTCTTAAAAATGACATCACTGAAATCTAGTACTTGATAGTCATCGCACTGTACAGTGTTCATATTATGTAGCCATTTGAATTGCACAGACTTAGTATATCCAGATAAACGAAATAAGAATAATCAAAAAAACAAAAGGCGGTAACCAAAATAAGAATAATAAAAATAAATATATTAAAAATGATTCATATGTACAATTAGAGATATTGAAACGATGTTTAAGAGATATTAAGCTAAATTTTTTCAATGCAAATTAATTTTGTCTAAAGAAATATTTTTTTACAATAAATCGATTAACAACTTCGATAGATTAAGTTATAATTGCAGTTATTGTAATATAAAATATAAAAATATAACCATAAATGTCAATAATGATTACACGCCATAAACTTCATTTATAAACGTATATTATTACAAGCAAGCATTGGCTATAAAGCTGTTTCGCTCGATCACAAAAAACCTCATTATATACACCAAAATCAACATAAAAATATCAATAAAAGGGGTAATCTTCATTATTCCCGCCGTTAATCGTCCAATTTATGAGAGCAGTCTTGAATGTCTTAACGTCTGTGGCCATCACGATTTCCGACGGCGGTCGATTCCAAGCATTTGCACAACGATGAGACAACTGATCCAACCGTGAACTGCGACCATGGGACGATATCCTCAACAACAGGGGATGACCTCTGTGGTATCGTCTATCGTTGATAACCACTAAATGGGTAGGATATCCATCCAAACCATTGGCGATATGCCACATTACTAACATATTTAGAATGCACAGTCTTTGGTGCAGTCATCACACCCAGAGTTTTAAGTCTGTCGCGATAACTCATATGAGAACAACTCAAACACAGTTTGTTGCCACGACGAAGAATATTTTCTAAGTCATTCAACTCTTTTTTGGACGCTGGAAAACTGGCTTGTATCGCGAGCTCAATATGTGGCCTTACAAGTGCATTAAATAGAATTCTAAAACATGTGGGTTTCACAAACTTGAAGCAGTTTTTTTTATCAAGTACAGCATTCTTCTGGCAGACGCGCATCTACGTTGAGCGTCTATTCAAGACTTCAAGGAAGAATGAGCTATGATACCAAGGTCTCGTACATGAGATACACAATTAATTATTTGATCCTATAGTATATCGGGCAGGTACAGAACTATACCCAAAACGGAGGTGAACACATTTAGAGACGTTCAATAGTATTCCTGTATGTCTACTCCAAATTTCTATCCTATCAATATCACTTTGCAGAAACTCTACATCATTTGGAGAATTAATTGTGCTCCACACTTTTAAGTTATCTGCGAAAGCAAGATATTGGCATTGCAGTTTACTCAGCAGAGAGTTGATGAAAATGTTAAAAAGTAATGGGCCAAGCACATTTCCCTGAGGAACCCCTGAAGTCACACTACGCGGAGAAAAACAATCACCAACCCGTACTATATAGCTCCTAGGTGATAGAAAATCACCAACCTACGCTACAAGCATCCGGGGAATGCCATATCTGTATATAAAACAGATATTGGCATACTTTCATATAATATAATAAGTAAAGAAATAATATGATCAGATTTAAATAAATATATTCCCTAAAATACGATAAAACAAGTTGAGGTAATTAGGCTGATATATTTATATTTATAATTGAGAATTGTAAGCGATATGTAACAATGATATAAAAAGCATTCTAAAAATAGAATGTAATTGCAAACTCTTAGTTTTAATAAAATAAATGCCAAGTTCGAATGCGAGAGTGGATTACGCATCTCGATTAGATTTGCTAAGAATTCAACCGATGTCATCACGATTTTTGTTTTTTGACTTAATAGGAATGTATGCACTTGTACACCGGTTGAACGGTTATCCGAGTGGTTCGATCACATTACGTTCATCGATTTTGAGAGGTCACAGCAAAACTGTCTATAAAACAAGACATGGTAGGTATCCAAAATGTTGGAGACTGTCGCACAGGGTACTTAATATTTGGAATTCTCTGCCTGAGGAAATTGCTTCCGCCCGGAGTCTGCATTTGTTCAAAAAATTATTAAAGACATGGATCATCAAGAAGACGAGAAACGAGTCATGGACATATTTGCAGTGATTTTTATTTTTTTTTTGCTTGTTGACTTCTTTTTCTTCATTTCTTATTTTTTAGTTTTATCATTTTTTAACTGTGATCAGGCAAAATAGCCTTATGGCTAAGCCTTGTAAGAATAATAATAAATAAACATAATCATACCCATAATCTAGAATTAGTTGCAAATTATGATTAATTAATCGATAATAATATATTTATAATAATATAAACGCTCAGTGCGTTTATACATCGAGAGGAATAGAAAAATAAATTATTGTTCACTGATTTAAATTGTTTTGGTGATAATAAATACTTGCAATCCATTCAATCAGTTGCATTTCAATTCAATCAGTTGCATTTAAATTCAATCAGTTGCAGATCAATTCAATCATTTGCAGTTCAATTTAATCAGTTGCATATCAATTCAATCACTTGCAGATCAATTCAATCATTTGCAGTTCAATTTAATCAGTTGCAGCAGCAAATTTAATAGCTTCAACGCACAAGGACGTTACTGGGAGGACGTAAGAAAACAGCTACGACCGACACCAAATATGCTCAACTACAATTACAGTGATCGACACACGACTGCAGCGTATGGACAGCAATCGCCTGCGACAACAGTAAGTATACAAAAAACTTATATGGGAAGAATTTTGTGCAAACAAATTAATCCGCAACCTCTCCCATAAGTACATATAAACATCCAACACGTTCACTCAAGCTACCCCCATTGTTTCAAATGTCCTTATTCCACCCACTGATTATGTCATCATATACATTTTCCATGTCATCTTTATTCCACGACACCCTCCGTCCCGTCCCTCCTGTCTCGTTTCCCAATAACCTACATCCATCCGTCAAAATTACCTCCACCAACCTCCAAAATCCTTACACTCATAACCTTTCCTCACATCTCTTGCCACCCTCTATATTACCATATCACCTTTGTCTCTCACCGTCAAACCAACTCCCTTCAAATCCTCAACTGCCATCTCTCCAAACGTGACCTCACCCAGTCACGTCACTGGTCCTCCTTTACGGAAACGCTTTCCTTCTCGCGAATGTTGCGTCATCGTCACTAACATCACTCCTTCCACCTCCTTATCTCCACAAGCAAGTTTCGACCACGATGTTTCCGCCATCAGATCCATAATCTTGTCTCTTGTTCCCGCGGATAAACCATCCTTTTTTAACGATATCTCTCCTGTCGCATCCATCTGACTAAACAAATCTTCTCAATCTAATCCTTCTCAGTCCTTTTTTGGAAATTGTTTTCGAGCATCGCTCTCACGCCTCATCTGTCTTCTCCCAACGATTAAAACTCACATCCTCTCCAGCCATTCGAATTTTCCTCAATCGCACCCCTTCCGAAATCGCTCAACAGCTACGTGGCTTTCACATATTTACATAGTCGACATTGAATTGAAAACATAATAGATGGCTACGGATCAAAGTTGCAGTTTTGCAAAAAAGGATGATCGACCTAAGTATAACTATATTTTATTGTCATTGTCAACTAAGTACTTGATGGAACAGTGTACTTCGTGCAACCGGATATGTGTCCTGGAGCAACTCGCATTTTTAGTACGATTCCAGGAAGTTTCAGTAAACTGAAAATTTAGTTATTCAGACTCGTATTTAATATTATGTGTTCATCTGGTTTAAATTACTGTTCACTAGTTTCTTTTTGATATTGGTGCATTCCAATATCCGTAATTGATGGAAATAGCATATTTATGTAATCAACAATGTTTCTTCTATTAATAGAATGTATATATATTATTATCTCAATTCACTGTGAACTGCATATTCACTATTTTTGTATGCAGTCGAAATAAGTTTAATTCGCAAATGTGAAATATTTTTGTTTTCCCAAGATAACGGACTGCAACCGTACAGTGCTGAGAAAAAAACTTAACAACAGTGGAGCTCCACAACAGTGGAGCTACGAACATTTGTTGAAACTACGAGGACAGTGGATCTACTGAACAAAAACAACAATGCTAACGTCTCCTAGCTTTACGAACAAAAATTTGCACTTTCATGAAATTATTCGTGTGATATTCAGTCACATGCCGCACAAAACTCCTAGTTCGAAAGGAGTTATCGTTATATATATTTATTCACAATAGAAAATGACACGCCAGTGGAGCATAATGTAGTCTATAAATTAGGAAAGTTTTTAAAAGCGAAATGTACTGCTCTATACTTTAATTGATTCTAAATTCTTCTCCAAGCGAACACCAAATATAAATCGCTCACAATTCTATTATTGAACAGATCGGTTCACCTATTAGTCACTGTTGGATAAAGTGGTGGCGCATGATCCCATCTGTTCATTCCCTTAAATTATGATAGGATATATTGAACAAACTGACTCAGATAACTCAGACTGCTGATACTACAACGAATACATTTAACGAAAGGTAAACTTTAAGGTGCAATTTTAATTTTAATTAAAAGTATATATAGCTGTGCCTTATCTGATTCAACCTTTATACCCTTTTTATCCATTATAGAACAGTGAATTGTAATAATTCTTTCTAAACTTAACTCACTTCGTTCATATGTTGGATTTACATTTAAATCATTATAATTAACTTATTTTATCAGTATATCATAATAAAGCTTTTTGCGTATGAAGACAAAGTTATTACTAGCTTTATCAATACTTGTTATTATATAGTTATCCTTTAATTTAGTAAGTTCTTTATACATATCTTTATTAATTTTATCTTTCCTTTTGTAATTGTTTGTTATTTTCATTTTATTTTTAATTCTATCAAATATATAATCTTTCCGAATGTTTATCTTAGATATATTTGAGCTTTCACTATTAATCAGCTTACTAAAGTAATCATTTAAGTTATTATATAACGAATTGTAAATTTTATTTTTGTCGTTGTTATTATTTAATCTATATTTAAACCCTTTTGATAGCAGCTTTCTTAATTCACAATTTTCAATTAATTCTAGATTATGGGAACATATATGTTCATTTATTTTATCAAAACTAAGACTTTTACAATTGCATTCTGTTTCCATTGTTTCTAATATTATCGTTACATATTGATTGTAAATTCTTTATTATAATTACAAATTTTTCGTCCTAATGGTGGTAGGAGTTTATACCTTATTTTAGGAATATATTTACTTAAATCTGACCCTATTATTTCTTTACTTTTAGAATTATTTAAAAGTCCGGCTATATTTATGTTATCTATACATTTATTAATGAAGTTTATGGTTAATGTATATTTTCTATTGTTATTATTAACATTTATTGTACGATTATAGTATTTTGTATTACAATAACTGTCTATTATACAACTTAGCCTATCATAGTCGTTAATTAATTTTTGATTTATTGAACATATGATATCTTTAGAAAAACTTCTTATATTTACATAAAGATCTTTTAGCTTATTATCACTTAAAAGTTGTTTTAATATTTCTAATTGTTCATTTATATACATATCTTTTTTAATATTTTTAACTCTATTTTTCCTATTCCTTTTATCACCATAACTTCTTGGTTTGCGTTTAACCGGATTATTATAATATAGTTGTTTATTATGTATTATACTACTTCTGCCAATTCCTTGTACCACGTCATTCAATCCTAATGGGTACATGGAATTAAGCGTTTTAATCCAAAAATCTTCTTTTTCTAATAGTTTTTGATTTAATATAGAAATGTTTTCTTCGATAATATGTTCTAAAATAAATAATTTACAGTTTTTAATATCATGTCCTATTAATCTCATATGTTTATGAAATATAGTTTGACTATTATGCTATATATTATATATGTGTTGCCTAAACCTAGTTTTTAACATTTGATATGTTTTTCCTATATATTGCAATCCACATGTACATTGTATTAGATACACTACACCTGCGGTATTGCAGTTACAATTATTATTAATATTTAATGAAAAACATTTGTTTGTCGTATTACTTACGATACAATTGTTATTATTTATAACATCACAAACTATACAATTTTTTCTGTTACATTTAAAAGATCTAAAATTGAAATCATTAGTACTTACGTATTTTTCCAATATTGTTGAGTACATGTTACTTTTAAGTCATAATTTTTAACGTTGCTGTTTCGGTGTCGCTACCTAGTTTAGTTGACTCAGACTAAGATGCAATATTTCACAACAGGGGTGTTTACAATTCTGATAATAATACCAATCTGGTATCGAAGTATCGAAAGTTATTTCAAATTTTATTTGCTGGAAATCCTTTTAACCATAACGTTATATACAAAGCCCAGCGGGTTTCTCCGCCTCATAGAGTTTAATTTAATGTTGAGTATTTTGTTATTATATTTGTCGTCTAGTAGAAATGTCGTTTAATGGAAATTATAAACTTCTAAAATCGGAATTTTTGAATTAATTGTACAATTTTGAGTCTACCTACAAAATTATAACACTAAGACTTTTGGATTTGCTCTGTTTTACCCAGGAGAAAAATGAACCAAATGAATAATAACGAAAATTTCTAATACGCTAAAACCGATACGTAGTCAACGTAGCTAATTAGGGTATTCCAGTGGTAGTGTTGAATGGCGGCATTGTTCACGTATCCATTTGTAGCATCGTGATTTAAACGTTCTCAAACTGGGGGCTGCAACGACTTCCTCAGGCAACGAATTCAACATGTTAATTCCTATCCTCGAGAGTTTATAAACTTTTGGTAATCTGCCAAATCCAAATTTATGCAAGACTCTACTATGTCCCCGCAACTTACCTACCGCCTAGTGATTACATCGGTGGGATAACACACCGCATCATTAAACATATGACATAGACATAGCATTTCCAAGGATATGAACCTCTCACGTACCGACAACATCCCAATACGACTTAGACATACATAATAGTCAATACCACTTAAGCCAATGCAGAGCCTCAATCCGCATCTAAGAATAGACTCCATATCTAATAGTTCTTGCTTAGTGACAGGGAAACAAGTCTAAATGCAGTACTCCAAGTGTGGCCTGACGAGGGAGATGAATAACCTCTTGAACATATGACAGCTTAACCTGATGAATGCATTTTTAATACAATATAACGCCTATCAGCTTCACCTAGAAAGAAGTCGGTGTTCAACTTTGTTTTCAAGGATCGATAAACAATAATCCCTAAATCCTTACGATGAAACATTTCTTTTAAGACAATATCTCCAATATAGTACCTTAGAGTTTCAGACGGGCGATCGAGTTGCATGAGGACACATTTATCAACATTCAACCGTAGTCCGGTAGAATCTCACCACTTGATCAGAAAGTTTAGATTATTTTGTAACGATACTCGATCAGCAGGACTTCTAATGATCGAATAAATCTTTAGATCGTCTGCAAAAGCTAGATGAGAGCGTGATAAGCGGAGTAGCAGATCATTAATGAAGATTATAAAAAGCAGTGGGTCAAGGACTGATCCCTGCGGTACTCCAGAATTAACATTTACCGAATAAGAAAACTCATCTCACACAAACTCGGAAAGACCTATTTGATAGAAATTGCCTGATCCACTCACAAATATATGAATGGAGTTCATAGTGATACAGTAAAG
This sequence comes from Pomphorhynchus laevis, assembly GCA_012934845.2. Taxonomy (NCBI): domain Eukaryota; kingdom Metazoa; phylum Acanthocephala; class Palaeacanthocephala; order Echinorhynchida; family Pomphorhynchidae; genus Pomphorhynchus; species Pomphorhynchus laevis. The sequence continues at coordinate 216,442 of WNNJ02001333.1, read as the reverse complement.
ACACTATGCCGTCATGTAGTACCCTATCAAAAGCTTTCGAAAAATCAAGGAAAACTGTATAAACCTGAAACCCAGCCCCCAGAGCATCAACCCATTTTTCAAGCGCAGTTAGTAGGTTAGTAAGGCATGAACGTCCGATCTTGAAACCATGTTGAGAATCAACCAATATGTGATTACGATCCAAATGATCCCTGATTCTACTAGCAATGATGCTTCCGAAAAGTTTGCAGAATACGCTGGCCAAACTAATGGGCTGAAAGTCCGCGCAAAAGCTAGCAGGATGCTTTTTTGGGAATAGGCACAGCAATTGCACACTTCCAACTGTCAGGAATCCAAGATGTGCCCAAGCTGTATCTGAAGAGCATAGTTAAATCATTACTTAGTACGTTCGCTAGGGATTTGACGAGGAAGGGGGCAATATTGTTTGGTCCCGAAGATGTAAACGGAGGCAGCTTCATAACCTCGTTCAATACCTCATTCACTCTGAGTGGACGAACACAACACCGATGAGCAACCGGAACATACTTCCAACTAAAGTCATGCAGTTTGTTAGAGGTCAAAGCCTGTACCAAGAAGCCATCAGCTAAATGTTGGGCGATTAGAGACGGCTCGGTCAAAGTTTCAGTTGGCGTTTGGATTGAGCTAATTGTGGCGACAAGAGTTCTGTTGTTTCTTACATAAGACCAAAACCTCCTAGGATTCAAAGATGCATCCCTGGCGATACTATCTTCGTACGAATAGCGTTTCTGAAATTTTAGCCGATTGCATAAGTTCCGAGAGTCGATGTAGGCACGTTTGGAAGCAGGAGAACGCCTAAATTCGCGCCACAATTTGTTGGGGGATCTGATAGCATCAAGAAGCTTTCTATCGAACCAAGGAGGATGTCCATGCTTGGACTTGCATGCACGTAGCGTAGCAAAGATATCAGAAATTCGCTTCAATTCATAATTAAGCAGATCAAAGACTACTGGAACATCCAAACCGAAGTGAATACGAAGACTATCACCGATACCCTTTGGGAAGCTTGCAGCTAGTTGACTAGCATCAACACCTACCCAACAACGTTTTTTAAAATTAGAGTTTTGTGAGGCCCTGTTGAACAGCGACAGTCACATAGAGAGTACACAGTGATCACTATTGCCAATTGGTGCGTCATAACAAACACCTGAAACGTCACCCAAACACTTAGTAAAGACCAAATCGAGTATTAGAAGGCGTCCATGTCACACAAGTAGGTTCTTTAATATGTTGAACTAGTAGCATCTCGAGTAACAGAAAGTCACTCAGTACTTTCCCAATTCCGTGAATTGGTCGTGAATGACTATTTTTCCAGTCTATTTGGGGGATATTGAAGTCACCCAGGAGCAAAATCAGAGGATACGAAGATAAACTCAGCAAATGTGGTTTAAGAGAGTCAAATCTTAATTCATAGCAGGGAGAACGGTAAAGGACACAGAATCAGGATCGTTGACCATTTCCCAGTGTAAAAGCAAGACCTTCAAAGAAAAACCGATATGGTCGCGAAAAGCAGATATATTCGATACCAGGATACTATTTCGCACATAGGCGGCTCCCCCACCTCCACGTTTACCACACGAGCGATCCGAACGTATTAGAAAATAGTTAGGGATGGCAACACAATCATCCGAAATGTTAGAATGTAGCCATGTTTCGGTTATACAAAATACATCAAAACGTTTCGAAGCAACTATGCATTTAATTTCAGAGAACTGAGCCAGGAGACTACGAACATTTGAATAACCGACAAAAATGTTCGTATAATGAGAAAATGTGACACGCTCGGTGACGCTAGCGAAGTCTATTAGTTTCCCTACACGACCCATCACTACTAAAGAGGTCTAACTCTACAGAAGTAAGGTATGCCACCGGACAGTAAGACGTCACTTGATCACCCGAAAATTCCGGACACATAGGTTCCCCTCACCACTTTCCAGCCGTCGATGCAGCTCGTTGAAAGCCTCGTGTCTTCTCCTTGAGTAGGAAGTCAACGTGATCTTTTGAGTCTATTACAATTTTTAAAAGTCTCGGCCTATCTGAAAGTTTCTTGCAACATCCACATCGCCCTGGAGAAAAATCTTAGAAAACACCGCGCAAAGATGCACAATATCGTCATCCAGTCTAGTTTGGGGATTGTTACTGAGAGATTCGTCAACACCGCTCACGATAACGTTAAACTCCTCTGGAGTTAAATTGTCTAGAGCTAAATTGTTTAGAGCTAACAGACGGAACTAATAAAGAATGAGTCTCAGGGGTAATTGATGGTCTTCGATGATTTGGAGGAATCACTACATGTTGTTTATTATTCGGAAGGCTAACTATTTGTCGTAGATTATCTATAGGCCTAACGATAATCTGACTAGCCTTTGTAAGATCCTAAACGCGTTCAATTAGCGGGGATACTATAGGAGCAACACAAACTGCAACGGGGATGCAGTAGTTGCGGGTAAGCACAAGGACGCCAACTACAATCACTACCCAGAGGAGAGGTTGGAAAACAATCACCGCCCGAGGAAGTGTTAACAGGAGTTGACAAATCAACATTCGCATGCTTGAGGGCGGAACATTTGTCATCTACAGCAAGACCGACGCCGTTCGAGTCCAATATATGGGGATGAACAATAGAATCCAAAACAGGAAGTTGTTTAAAGGAGTAATCCATCACATTAGTCTCATGCAATGCATCCCTAACGAAGCATTGAATTTAATTGTTATTAAAGGGTATGATTGAACGATCGTCTAGTTCTAACTCTGACTGCTGCGTGAGAGAAATGATTGAGTACATGAATAGCATTATTGGTTCCTATCTCAGATGATTTTGGAGTGGCCGAAACATCATCAATCCCTGACGACGAGCTGCTTGACTGTCTGAACGCTTCTGAACTCCTTTCTGGTTCGTCAGTATTTGATCTTCCCCGTCGTTGTGACTGTTTGAATCTGCGTTCCTCTCCGAAGCATTTATTGATACTTGCTCGTCACAACGGCCTTTGAACAACAAGGAGAGCAATTTGGAGGCACAGAATTCACAAACAAAATTCCTAGACAGTAGAGATTTCGTCAGACAAGACGTACCAGTTGTCCATATGTCGAATCCAGATCTGTTGCAAGAGACCTCGCGTTGCTCATACCCAGAGGAGGGGTTTGCTAATTTTGGTACAGTCTGATTGCGAGTACCGTTAATCTGCTGACTTGCTAAACATTTTTTGTTTCTGTCTTTTTTGTCCAAGCCATCGATTGTTGTGTCGACTCGCTTTGCTCGTTGTAATCCAATAATTGTGTGTAAAAAATCTAAAACAGATGAAAAATTAGATTAAGGAAATTAAATAAAAAAATAAAATTTAAGGGGCAAATTGGATTAAAGAGTGTAAAGGGAATAAAAGTGAGTTTATTTGGTAAGTGATGTAAAATGTGTAAAAGTGCGTAAAAGCTGTAAGTGAATAAAATGTGTATGAGTGAATAAAATTTGTAAAATTTGTATATAGTTTGGTAAGTGATGTAAAAGGGATAATGGGGACTAAAGGGGGATAATGGAATATTAATATATAATACGACAAATAATGACAAATTACGGGATAATCTTTTATTTCTGAGGGACCAAGTTTTCTATCTCTGTGATGAACAAGCTGACATATCTCTGAAGAGTGAACATTTCGCTCCAGGTTTTTTAATGGTTCGAAAACAAGCTTAATACAGGTTTATATTTGGATTGCTTATTTTTATTGTTTGTTATTATGCTTCATAGCGCTGTCGGTGAAGCTCCTCTAAGCAAATGTTAAATTTAAAATAAACTTCCTCAAATTTTGGCGCAGTTCACAAAACTCATAGTACAATCGGGATTTCAATTGATTGCACCTTTTGATTGATTTCTTTTATGGTTCATAAAGTCGGTATATAAGAGTAGACTATATAGTTTAAGTCTTATTTAAAATATAGTCTTATTAACACTGAAGGGGAATTCGAAATAGGTGTTCAATTAATTTTGTGCATCAAAAACATGTCGGGATAAGTGTGCAATAAATAGTATCGGAATCATAGCCAAGTCTAGAGCGCGATTTATCTAAAGATATTCACTCTACGTGATATCTTTTGCTGAAATTGCATCGTCTTTAAATTTATTTTAATCAACGAATCTTGCACTTACCACACTAGTAGCTTGCGATATTGATATTGACGGTTGTAACGTATAATCAATTATTACCGTTTGTGCAGCTGATTCATCTACATACAATAACAAGATATATATTTATGGATTCTGCTGTGCCCTAAATATAACCTGTGCATATACGTGTGACAAATCCACTACAAATGAAAGAACAAATCAAAAATCGAACATTCCAGACTGATTCTTTTGGCAATTTAAATGATCAACCGTTACCGTTGATCCATTCTGAAGTGATATATATTCATCCTACCTCCAAACTTGTGATTCAATGTGGCAATGATGGTTTGATTTTACCTGATATCGTGTATTATTGTAATTCATTAAAACATCCTGAAATCGTTAAGTGGCAAAACACGTTCATCCTATATTAATTTGGTGTCTGCTAGTGATAGTAGCAAAATGGCTCAGTCAGATACATCACCAGTTAAAAACGTTGATGTATTTGCAAGTGTTGAGCTTTCTGCGTCATTTACACGTTCTAATCGCGATGATTTACAAAGGACAGCTATTGATATGACTATCCGTCCTTCGATGCCAATATCGAACGATTTTGTTTAAAGTATACCTTGGAGTGTAGTGCAATGGAATATTCTGGTTCTGCATATTGCGAGCAACCATTATGTGATAAGCTACCTGCTTATCCGTTAACTGTCCATCTTGCTTCCAACATTCCTAATGTCGTTCTTACATCACCATCGCAGTGCATTTATTGTTATAATCTATCCTCTTCCAATCCTGTTTATATATCTTTGTCACTTGTACATACCTCTCATTGTACCCCGTGGCACTCGTCTACACACTTTTATCGCTCTCCTACTTCTGCTCCTACTGATCTCCGAATATTTGACCCCATTCCGACTACTCCCGTTACTCCTCTATTTACACGTAAGCGATTTCTTCCTTGCAAGAGGTATATGATTGTCTCTAATGTTGAGCTGTCTTATTCCCCTTATCTGCAAACCTGTCTTGATGGCGATGTTTTCGCTTTCCGTTCGCTCCTTGCCACGATTCTTCCTAACGATAATTCGTTTCTCTTCAGTTATGTCTATTCAATTCATGTGTATCGTCTTAATAAATCTGTTTCTGCTCCTGATTCTTATTGTCCCCCAATTTTAAAGGTTGTTCTTAGAAACCGCACCCATGTCTCAACTATTCTACCTCAACGGTTTAAACTCGTGTCATCATCCTCTGCTTGTCGTATTTTCCCAATTGATCACCCTCTGAAATCCATCAACTGTCTTCTGCTCGTCTTGAAAAGCGTCGACGCCAAATCAACGGCGATTCATCTCTTGCCATCTCAAATGTAAATGGAAATTTTTGTGTAGTGCACCTTCGTCCAAAAATCCGTTGCCGACCTGTATCTCCTTTTCTCCTTATCTTGCTAACAATGATACGAAACGCTCCTTTCGTCTAGTTCTTCTTAACACCCGTTTCATTCTTCACAGAACTGACTAATTTCTCGATATCTTCTCATAACAATCCCATGATCTTTTATGTCTCACTGAATCCTGGTATATTGATTCGGACTACCTTGCTATCCGTAACCTTCGTTCCTTTGGTTTTTCTCTTGTTAACTCCGCTCGCCTCATCGACTCAACAAAATCAAGTACTTATTCTAATCATGGTGGAATCATCGCATTCACTTGTCTCCATGCGTCTCTTAAGAAAATCGATTTCATCTTACCTTGTAGTACATGTGAATTGCTTCTAAGTAAATCTTCATGTCCGTTCCCTATTCAACGTGCAATTATATATCACTCAGGTTCACCTTCTCACCTATTTTTCAATAAACTCGCCGATACACTATCAAACCGTTTCCTTTTTTTAATCTTTAATTGTCCCTGGCGACTTCAGCATCAATCTAGATCGACATTCTGATTTCGATTTCGTGAAACTTGTAAATCTTATCTCCGACTTTAATTTCCATATACTAGCCAACCTCAACACCCAAATTCGTGGTGTCACTCTTGATATTATCGATTTTCCTAACAGTCTTATTGCATACGCTCCCTCTACAATCTCAGATGCTGGTTTTACGATCATTTTTTCCCGTCACTGTTAATATCACTATCCGTGCATTCCTGTTCGCAACTTTCCAACTTTAAATATACCATGACAATCCCTCCACGTTTATCTCTTGCGCTCCACTATCCTTGGCTGTCATCTTTTGTCGCATAATGTAACCTTTTTTACAGATGATAGTCTATCCACACTTTTTAATCATTAGCTCTCCACAATCCTCGATTATATTTCACCTCGCCAGTACCGAATTCCTTAATGCTCCTTGTGTACACCTTGATTCGATTCTGGCTGGAATTTCTAAGCACATCTTACGTCATTCTTTTAGAGTCTTTCATATTTTCAAACGTGGTCACGCTCCTATCTCTAGTTATCGTGCTTATTACTTGAATCTTCGACGATCCTATAACTCTCTTCGCGTGATAAATGTAAACTTTTTCGACAAAATAAGATATCATCATCGTCTGATCAAAAGCATACTTCAAAACCCTTTAATTATATTTTTATTCGCTCTCCAAATGTTCATACCATCGATCCTCACTAGTTCTCCTCTTATTTTCAATCTAAAATCACTACGATTATCTTTTCTATCAACGCAAATCATCAATCCTCGTTTTGCTTATCATGTATATTTCTTCCTGAACTATTCAATCTCATTCCTGTTTCTTCTAGCGAAGTATCTAATGCTCTTTTCTCTATGCCCAACACCTCTTCGCAAACAAACTCTATCCCAACGTATGCTCTTAAATTTTTATCCCATTATATCTCAATTCCTTACCATCCTTTTCATCTGCTTCATTCGTAGCTGCAATTTTCGAGAGAACTGAAAAGCTGTCATTGTACGTCTTTTTCTAAAGAATTCGTGTCTAAATCCTTTGATTCCATCTTCATAAAGCCCGATTTCTCTACTTCCGACCTTATCTAAATTCCTTGAGCGTGTTGTGTTATATTAAGTCAATATATACCTTTTTGCTTTAAATTTATATCCTCTTTCAATCTGCCTTCCGTTCTACTCACTCTACTAAACTTGTTTGTCTAAACGTTTTCAGTGATCTATTTCAAGCACGCGAATGAAACTCTGTCGTAATCCTCTTGACCTGTCTTCTGCGTTCGACATTGTCGATTATTCTATTCTCTTCATTCGGCTTCGTAACGACTATGATCGCCCAGTTCCTACTGTAGTCTGTTTCACATATTATCTCTCGAAACACTTTTTATGTTCACTCAAACTGCGCGTTTACCTCTCCAACGTATACTACTAAACTATGCTGATCGTGTACTTTTGCATCTTCGCCGCTTGAATGATATATCCCTTCATCTTTCTCTCCTATTCTGACCCACCATCAACCTGCGTGTTGAATTTCGTTTGTTTATCGTTACCTTTCGTCTTCTATTTTGTCAATCACCATTTTAATTACACCTTGCAGATCTTGATGATTCGCTCTCTGCCTTCTTATCTATGCGAGCAAGTAGTTCTCCACTTCTCCACGTCCCTATGCACACAACCAACTATGGCTTCCGATATTTTATCGTCGCTGTTACACTTGCCTGAAATTCCTTACCAGTTTACACACGTTCTTCCTCGTCGCTTCCACTGTTAAATGGACGTATATGCTCCTGCTTTATTAATCCTCCTCCACAATAAATCAACAAATTCATTCCCTCAATATCTTATCATCCAGCCCACAATTCTATCAAACCTCTTCACCGAACTTTCAACACCTCCCCCCCCGAAGTCTTGCCACATTTCACTCATATACTTCCTTCAATTTCTTCGACAAATTAATTTTTACATTGCATTTTGTTTTCATATTTGTTTTTTTGGCTTTTTCTTTTAAGTGGGCTTGTAAGCGCAGATAAACGAGCATTTGGCACTATAAATGAAATATCTTACATAATCAGAATTGAAATATAAATAAAATATTAATTTTACAGCTATAATTAAACAATGCTAATTAATTGTTATTATTTTGTGTTATAGGTAGCTTTTAAAAACAATAAATTAAATTATTACACAATTATTTCAAAAGAACACAACATATAATTAAAACACCCTTTATAATCCTTATGGATTTTAGTAAAGGTACATGTATCCAGGTTTAGCCATTTCAACGTGCAGAGAATTATACTCTGTATCATCGATAAACTACCGTCTGATGGTTTTGGCCTCATGTTGTTTTGCTTGGTCGTACTCCTCATTAGTTATTCGATTATATGCATGCCTGCTTAGTTGTTTTAATCCTTCTTTGTGCTGTCCAGTGATCCAAACTACAATCATACCACATTTGTTTGTCTCTTAGTTTAGTCAATTGAATCAACTTCTCTTTGCTATCATTTGATTTTGATTGTAAATTGGTTTCATGTTGATGTACTTTTGAATATCTTCCGATCTCAAGAACTTTCTAAATGAGGTTTCGTCTGACTTTGTGTAAAGATACGTGAAGATTCTTTGGGATTATATATAATGTCTTTCATTAATTGCATTCTATTTAATCGGTTTATTGTAGGTATGAATGTCAAACTGCTCAAGAGTATGTATCTCATTTTGGTCCAATACTCTTTTAGAGTATTGGACCAAAATACTCTTTTCGAATGATGGAAGCCACGGAATTTAAAAGTCCGCTGACTAAATCAAAATACAATATATGTAGTAAATATACTTGCAAAAGTAAAAAGGTTGCATATGTATCCAACTGCTCAGTATGTGGTCTTCAATATGTAGTACATATAGGATTCACAAACAATATTCGTTCGATCAACATATGCTTTGGCAGCTAGTATAAAGAGACAAGAATGATGGCGCTGTTGGTTACATGATTGTATATTCGGATTATAAGTTAACAACGATTATTCACGTTGATCTAGATGAGAGACGAAGAAAATATCAGATGTACTGGATAATCAAGCTGATGACAGGCAAACAAGTAAATCACACGTCTATCTGTCATCTACCGTGATTTTTGCTTCAATTGAATTTTGTAATTCTAGTTTATTGAAAAATTTGTAGTAGCTTTCTTCCGTACTTATATAAGTATAAACTAATTCTGAAATGCAAAAACTGTGATGACTAGCTCTGAAATATCTTGTTCTGTAAAATGACTACTTCTGAAACTAGTTATAAGACGTTTCACGTTTTTTATTAGCTTCATCAAATCTAGAACAATTAGCACTCACAAAATAAAACAAATATAACAAAGAATGTCATTAGTGTTCTATGTAATATATTCACTGTTAAAAATGGTATTTGCTAATGATATTTGGTGAATTAGAAAGTATTTTCCCAATCCATTGTTGTTAACATTTTCACAATTGATCAGTTTCAGTATTATTAGCCACGATGGTGGTTGAAATAATAGGATGTATAGTGTTATGTGTAACAATGTCGATGCAATGTTCTACTGTTAAATCTTAGATTTTTTTAACTTTTAATGTCTTATCTACGATTGCCAGTTTCTCATTAAGTGAGAGGATCGTCTCTCCAACGTATTGTGCCCATCATAATGAATATCAACCGAAATATACGACATATTTTGTACTACAAAATCCTTGCTCTTTTGAACTTCAAACGAACAAGGACCCTTTCAGTCCTTGATCTTTTGAATTGCTCACTTGTCGTTCTTATAGATCGATCACTCTGGATCTCGCCATTGTATATCGTCCTGGTTCATCAGCTCATATCTTATTTTTTTACCGAACTCGCTGACCTCCTGTTTCGCTATTCTTTGTCCTCCATCCCTTCACTCGTTCTTGGCGACTTCAATATCCGCCTCAACCGCCCCTCTTCCACCGATTCCATCAGATTCATCAACATTCTATCCGACTACGACTACAATATCATCTTCACTGCCCCCACACATATCCTTGGCGGAACAATCGACATCATCGCTGTCCCTGATCGTTTTCGTGCCTACACTACACTGTCCATCTCATATCATGGTCTATCCGATCACTTTCTCGTAACCCTTGATCTCACTTCCAACTACATCCCGCCTCACACAAATACCATCCTACGCCGCCCTTGGAGAAATCTTGATCCCCCTCTTCTCCGCTCTGCCTTACTCAAATCGCCTCTATCATATCCCATAATAATATCATCCTTTCCTCACGATCTCGCCTTATGATTACGGCTTTTGATCCTCCTCCGTAGCATGGCGTGTCTCATATCTATTTGACCGTTCCTCTCGCGTATGTTCTAATGCATCATCCTCCCTTCCAATTCCTATCTTCCCGGGGTCTCATAAAGTTCAGTCCCCTGCTTTTCTCTTTTCTGCTTGGCGATCTCTCTATGTTTGCCAAACCTTATTAATTTAACGTCATGGAATACGCTGATGACATACTCATCTATACTCATGCACCCGCCCATCGCATACACGATATCGGCATTTCTGCCTCTAGCTGTATTTATTCTATCTACGAACGTCTCTACCATCTTCATTTCGTTCTAAACTCCGACAAGTCCAAAATAATGTGGATCCACTCCTGTCAACCTAACATATCTTTCCCCCTGTATATTTTGCCTCATCAATAATTCCAATAGTCCATAATCTCACTTTCTTAGGATACCATTTCGATGATCACCTTTCTCTTAAACCCTTCGTCCGCGACTAGAGCCGCTCTTATATTTTAATTCTTCGTGACATTCGCCGTATCCGCCTCCTTATCGACTTCCGTTCTTGTATGCCTCTTCTTTCATCACTTATCTTCTATAATATTGATTAATGCCTTTGCCTGTTCGCCAATTCTACAAAATTGATCATTTTACCATTACAACGCATCGTCAACTCGCCGTTTGAGTCATCCTACGTCCCCGTTGCTTCGACCACACATCCACATATCTTGCCCAACTCTCCTGGCCCACCATTCACATCCGCATCCAACTCCGCCTTTTTCCAGTCACTTTTCGTCTTCCCGCTTTCGGCTCCTGATCGTTCATCAACCTTCCTTTCTTAGACGACACTGGCCCTACATTTCTATCACTGCGTTCTCATTATTTCCTCTTACTCCACGTTCCCAATTACTCTAAGGACTACGGTCTCCGATCCTTTCTTGTCACCGTTCCCATCGTCTGGAATCAGCTCCCTCTCGACGTCCGCCGCTCTCCCTCCTTTATCAAATTCAAATACCTCCGTTCCCACCTTCTCGACACGTGATTTAGATTTTTTCTTCGTGGTCATGTAAGCGTGCGCCGACACGCATTTGCCACGTAAAAATAAATCCTCCTGTTTTACATGAATTTATAACTATTTTTATAGTTTTTTAATTATCTGGATGTTTCGTTATTTAGAGAATAACAATAGCATCCGATAACATGAATAGTGAATCATGAATGCTTATAAGCACAGACTTATATATTCATAACCAAATGAATATCAACAGATGTACAACATGCAAATATTGTAAAATATTTTAATGTTAACTTTAAAATAAAATATTTTTTAAATTGTTTACAGCATCAAAATTATAACTAAATTATATAATAGCTTTGTGGTTTTGATTTCCATAAAATATATATCAAAAAAATACTTAGTGAGGCAGAAAACGTTTATAGTGTATTAAGAGAATATTATTTAATAAATCGATCTATTAAATCATTCGGCATATTAATGTATGGTATACATACTGATCTAAATGAAAACGCTTTATTATTTATCATGAGGTTTCATTTTGTAATATAAACCATAATGTTCTAGGACAGTTGCCTTAGGTTTTATTTGCATGTTGTCCTCATGCGATCTTTCTTCTTACCTGTTGAACTTCTTACAAATGTTATTTACAAATGTCTGCTTTTATTATCACGTTAGGACTTCATGTAGCCCTTATAATGTAAATTTCGTGTTATCATTAACTGAGTTTTTAACGTTGTTTTGAGCCAAGCGTACCAAGACGAAACGAAATAGTACTTTTGAAAATTAAAAAGTCCATGAAGGCGACGGCACAACCGTGCTGGATTAGTGACTTGGACTTATCCAGGTAACTTATCTTATCTTATTATATATGACGTATCAACCAAGTCAAATGGAGGTTAAAAAGATGATGGTTTTTAAATTAATTACATATATTATACATATATTCTTATGATTATTTTTTCCTTTTATAAAAATCTATTATTCGTATTCGTTACTCGGGTAATAAAATATGAAAAGGTCCTGTATAATATGGTAGCCCGGTGTAATTTTTATGATTTCTAGATATATAATGACGACATCAAATGACGATTCTTCCATGGTAAAGGTCGAAGATGACGTTGTCATAACGCCACCCGAACAACTATCTTTTTCTTCAATTATGAAACAGTGTAGCAAACTTGAAAATGAGTATCTAGTTATGAATATAGCACAAGCTATGAATGAATTCAATTATCTGCAGTCAACTGCGAATCAATTCATTTACTCTCTCGTACCATACGAAATTGAGATGATCAGGAAGAAATTAAAGGCATTGGAATCAAAATTACAGTCGGAAAAGCGTAAGTTGCTAGTAAAGCCGATGATATTTCAACGCCAGGATATGTTTACCAAGCCCACAGACTTATCAGATGATAAGCAACCTGAAGACGGTAATAATTCAGATGACAACTACCAGTTAAATACAAACACGACAGATAATGAAAAGCAACTGGAAGATCAACAGGAAATGTTTAATTACCGGATTATGAACCAATCTGGTGTAAATAGGAAGATAAATGATCTGGAAGAAAAATCCATACTCTCAATAGAAAATAGTTGCCAATCAAGTTTCACCATTAACGCCGTAAAAAATCAAGGAATATTTGTTTATAGTGCATCGTATAATGCAAGAATTTAAAGGGGATTAAAGCATATTGGCTAATAGGAATAGGTTAAATAATTATAAACATTAAATATTAAAAGATCGAATTATAAATGATTAAGATACATATTTAGGTTGGTCAATATGCTCACATATTATAATTGGAATTACACTGGACAATAGTTATTGCCTTCTAGTATATGTAATCTTTAGAATTCTCTAGTGCTGACCATATTTTGCCAAGTGGCCAAAATTCCGAATAAACACTTACTCGTTGCTTTAAATATTTAGTTATGTCATTGAAGATAAATTGTGTTTGTAAATAGTTGATAATGATCTATTATTGATAAAGAATTATTGAAACTGGATCAAAAAAGAAGAAAAATTTATTTGATATTTCGCTAAGTTCTGTTGGCATCTTCAGAAAATTACTTCAAAGATAAAAAGGTTATCGAAATATCAAATAAAATGTTCCATCTTGATCTAATAATTCTTTAGATATTGGTTTACACAACTCTTAAAATATTCTTATTTATTTATACATGATAATATTTAACTAAACTTTATTTCGTAAAAAAGTATGCATATTTTTAATTATGTAATAATTATGTAATAATTTATTTATTTAATAAATTCTAATACTTAAACAGCACTCAGATATCGTTTGATTAGTATCCAATTTTACAATATCAGCATATACCCGGACTATATCATGTTCTTTGAGCAAGTTCACGGACTATGCATCTATCATAAAATGCACTCGGATAATGAATGCGTTTTTAGCGTTCTTTTATTTATATTAATTTTAAGTATTTGAGATTTTTATAATTGCAATGGGATAGATTCACCAACTTGACGAGTGTTTCCATTTGACAACAACCTCATTAACTCATTAATTTAGTGAATTGTTTGTGCTCTAACTTGTAAAAATAATTGTAGTTTCAAAAAATTGGGATAAAAAACCAAAAGATTTTTTATTTTAAGCTGAAAAATGTTTTAGCAATTGTTTTTTATATTTATAAATTATGTTTCATAATTCAATGCTTAACAATCGAGAAAATTAAAAAATATCAAGATGATTAATCTTTTAGATCCTTATAGATCCAATATCTTATTAAAAGTGAAATAAACTATTTTAAACCTATTTATCTTAAACCACGTTATGACGTGAAGCATAATGTTGTCTCCTCGCACGTGAGTCAATTCGCTTAATTTGAAATTCGCACTTATATTTGTGAAAATGATTCGTGTTATTTAAATTAACTCTCTCTACATACATAAAGACACCCTGGATTATTGATTTTTGGAGAATATAAAAATTTTAAAATTTGTCTTCCATTCTTTCACATTTAGCTATGACCTGGGCTCGTATATAATCAATGTTACGGTGATTACATTTTAGCACATTTTCTTATTCTTTGCCTTTTCCTGGCAGGCCAAGATCGGCGGCTTTGATATGTCTTCTCCATATCTCTCGGTTTTGTGCTAGAGCTGGCGCCAGGTTACATGTTTTCAAATCATCATGGATGGTATCCATCCATCTTTTCTTAGGGCAGCCACGAGGTCGTACGCACTGAAGGATCAGCTCGGCTCGGCATACTGCTGTTTTGTCAGCCCTGTACATGTGTCCGAACCATCGTAGTCGATGTTCCCTCGCATTGAGGTTTATTTGCGTGACACCGAAAAGTTGGTATTCGAAATCCTATCTAGGCGTATTACTACATAAGACCAGCGCAGCATATTAATCTTCATGGCGTGTAGTTTTCTTTTGGTGTCTGAATTTGATGGCCAGCATTCTGTTGCGTACAATGCAACCAGTCTCAAAACTGTTGTGTAGATTTTGGCTTTAAGCTTTAGTAGCATTCGTCGGTCACATAATATTCCTGAATGGCCTCGCTATTTTCGCCAAGCTACGTTAAGGCGCCCTTTTACATCCTTATTTATTGTACCATTCGATGAGAGGTGGGACCCCAGGTATTTGAAGGTAGTACACTTTTCGAGTGACTGCCAGTTGATCAGGATAGAACCAGGTGTTTGATATCCAAGCTTAAGATACGCAGCTTTACTAATGTTCAGCTGCAGTCCGTATTGCGATAGGCGATCATACCAGTTTTGGACTTGCTGTTTGAGGTTTGCACGTGTTTGTGTAGCAAGCATATCATCGTCTGCATACAAGAGGGTTCATGGGACATCGTTGTTCAGTTTAGAAATAATTGTATCCATACATAAGATGAATAGCAAGGGTGACAGGGTACTGCCCTGATGTACGCCAACCATGATCATATATGGTTTGGAATCACCGATAGCACAGCGTACTATGCTGGTCGTGTCAAAGTACATGAGTTTAATACATGCAACGTATTCCTCTAGGACAAAGTGTTGTCGCGGGGGAGTACCAGATAAGAGAATGCGGATCTCGATCAAAAGCCTTCTCCAAATCAAGGAAGGCCATATATAAACTCTGCTGCTTTTCTCGGTATTCTTCTATAAATATCCTTGCTGCTTGTATGGCATCTGTGGTTGATACATTTTTTATTAAACCACACTGATTAATGGTGATGTTAGTCAGAGCCCCTAGTCTCTTGTCCAGGACATACTCACGGATTTTCATTGTGTGGGATAATAGCCGGACAGGGCGATACTAGTTGCAGCTAGCAATGTCACCTTTCTGTTTCCAGATGGGGATTGTATACGATCTTTGCCATGCTTTATGTACTTCGTACTGTGTAACTATTTTGTTGAAAAGATGCATGAGAAAAGCTATCCCTGCAAGTCCCGTGAGTTTTCAAATCTCGGCAGGAATTCCATCTGGTCCGGTAGCTTTTCCGTTTCTCATCTTCCTTATTGACTTAGCTACTTCTGCGGTTGTGATCTCTGGGACTGGTCCAGAGGTGCATTTCTCCATAGGTAGATCAGGATGGGGGAATTATGCTACTTATTTTGTTATAATGTTCACGCCAACTGTCCTGAATTTCTCTATCATCCGCAGTATAATTCCATCTTTACTCTTGATTTGGGCAAAGTGAATTATGTCTTTGGCGGCATTTGATCGATACCTTGCAATGCGGTATATATCACATTTATCTTCGAGGGCTCTAGATTATTGTACAGGTCTGTGATGTAACTGTTTTTGCTTTCTGCTACTTTCGTTTTGACAATCCTCTTTCGTAGACGGTAACGTTCTTTATATTCTGAGAACTGAGATAGTTTCCACTTTTTATATGCTTCATTTTTATCTCGTACAGCTTGTTGGACCTCTTCATTCTAGAACCACGGTTGTTTGTCAATAAACTTTCGACCTGGCTCGGTGACTCCGAGGATCGGTCGCGCTGCATTGTATATATTTCGGGCGACAGATTCCCAACACTCGTTTACATCGTGTTAATGATGTGGTCTGGATAGCCAAATGGAGAGCGGAGGTTAGTTTATTTCCGCATTATCGATGTTTCTACCACTTAATATGCGCATGTTCAGTCGTAGGGAGTATGTTAATTGGCGTTGGTATTAGAGTATCTATTACAAGAGGATGGTGTTGACTAGCGACTGGTTTGAATGGAATCACTTTGGTGTTCTTGACTAGTTTTAGATCGTTTCGCCGGTGTGTCCTAAAATCAATCTGCGTCTTGTGGTTTCCACTAGAGTACGTGACTAAGTGAGAGTTTCGTTTGGCGAAAAAAGTATTGCATAGTGCAAGGTTTTGTGCTTGCGCCCAGTCGAGGATCCTTGATCCATCTTCATTCAGAGTTCCGATACCCAGGCTACCGTGGTGTCGTTTGAACGAGGGATGTTCGAAGCCGACACATGGCCGTTTAGGTCTCCGCATACGAAGACAATTTAATCTTTCTTGACGGATTGGGTCACGTCGCTGAGTCTTTGCCAAAACTCGATTTCTCTTCGTCGGAGCATCCTTGTTGAGGAGCATATGCTGAGATTATTACTACTCTTCGTGTTTTGATATCAAGCGCAGCTGACATAATGCGGTCTGAGATTCGCTGTATCGCAGTTATAGATTGTTGCAAGTTCTCTGATGATATGATCCCGACTCCATTTCGTCCATTGATAGTGCCGTGGTAATAAAGCTTATACCAATCGCCGATTTCTTTTGCTTTGTAACCTTTCCATTTAATTTTTTTTAAACAACTGCAATATCTACATAACGTTATTTGAGCTTGGCAGCTAATTCTCTGCTTTTACCGATTAGAGTACCGATGTTTAGTGACATCAGGCGTAGGTTTCGCGGTAGGACTTGCTTATTTATCCGACTTCGTCCGTGAGCCGGTAACCCTTTGATATTTGTCTCGTCATGCGGGATATGGCGCGCGTCGCTTGCAGGAGACGCCCTAGTAACGTACTTTGAGGTTTGTGGACTTTTCATTTGTTTGAGGTTGGAGCGGAATTTTTTACGGGTGGATGCGCTTCCTAGCCTCAACCCTTCTCTTTTTTCATCCGGGCTTGGGACTGGCATTGACGCAGTTCCGGCTTTGGGCAAAATTTTAGCTCATTTTCTAAACCTGTAAAATCACCGTGATATTTTAAGTGGCATAAAATATAATGATTACACATAGTTAATTAATTCTTAGGAAAGGATTAATTTATTTAATTTCAATACATTAACCAATACCAAGAAATCAATACTGCTGCCCATATTTAATTTTTTATAGAATTTTAAAATTATGTGATATATGCAAAAAAATATGCGCTCAAAAGTCTTATTTTTTAATAGCTATTTTAAAATATCAACTAGTTTTCTAAAAATACTGATTGATAGATCAATAACTCTACCCTCTAAAGAAGAGTTCGTTCTTTTAAATTTTGCTAGGAATAGGAAGGTCAGCGATCCACGCTAACCCTAGTAGCATTAAGGAAAATGCCGCTAAAAGTTTAGTATTTCGCTTGATGGATGCTGCTCTAGCCTTTTTATAAATTTAATATATTTACAATTGTTCGATTCGTTTACTGTTTAACCAGCTCGGAATTGAAGATTTTTAAATAATGGATAAAAATTAGTCGACAAATGTGAAACAATTTACAAACACATTTTGCATTAATATAATAAATAAATCGTTATTTAAATTGGTCATTTACAAACTGAACAAATGAGTGTTTATTAATGTTAATGAAAATGTCAACGTATGAACCCTCAAAGTAGATAAAGCTGCATAATTTATTTTGTCTTCAATAAATACTTTGTCTTTATCTGCTTTGAAGTTTCCTTTTTTAACCATAAATCCTGAAATAAGACAACATATAAATAATGGGTAATTGTATCATACACTCGTCTAATCTTTTAGGATAACCAACCCTTTGTATCCTGCGTTATATGCTACTGTAAAAAACGTTTCTTGATTTTATACTTAATATAGTCAGATTAAATTGCTTAAAGGACTGCATTATAACAATAAATGAACCAGTATCACGTTCCATTACAGTGGAAAATTGTTGGGACATAAAACTGTTAGCAAAAGGACAGCAGCTACGAATGGTTGATTGTGCAAACTGTGAGATCGGTGTTGATTACCAAACTAAATGTGTCATAGAAAAGTGTGCCGGCATTGAGTTTTTCAAGAACTTGCCAGACACCGACAACGATGAGTGCGATAATCAATCTAGCAAAGATAAGCTTAAAGCCAACTTGGTCATCAAGGATTTCTCCTGGCCAAACGCAGACTTGCCATCTCCGAATTACAGAATCCGCAATTAAAAAAATGAATTCCAGGAGAATGAAAAACTTTAAAAGAATGTTTTGCTTTTGGATACAGTGAGTGGCCTCAGCATAGTGGTTGCTTGCGTATTATTTGCATTTCGAATATATGAAATTATCTTATGAATGTTATTTAATATTTTTATTTAATGAATCTCACTATTTTTTGTTTTAAAATAATTTATTTTTAAAAATAATAAAATCACTTTTCATAGTTAATAAAAATTTAGTTTTAATTTACATTAAACGAAACCGTATTCAGAGTTTCGGCCCTTATTCCCAGTCATTTAATGTCTAAATTCCGCATACCAACGATCGGATGCATCGATAATACTAGACAATAATATCGGTTTTAAATAAACTCAGCAACAGTCATAACAATGTGGTCAATTATTAAAATCCTATCACATGACACTTTCAAAGGAAGTGTTAGAAAACCTAACCTCGTTATCGTCATTATCACATATATTGAATACGGCAATAGATACATTTAACTGACGCTCCCTGTGTGTGCGGCAGGAGCAAAATCAGTTGACGCTCATTCTTCGTCCAATTGGAACGCTGCATCACAAAAATTCTTTCACATCAGTGCTCTTATAAGGTATGTTGTTATGTAGTAAAACAATTTATAACAATGCAATATATAACATATAACAATGTTTTTTAGTATATGATATTGCTGAGATTGCGGTAGTGTTCTGTAATGAGTTTTGAGTCAACAGTAGTGTAAGCTACATTTCAGTATTGATGGACATCATAAGCTAATAATGTAATATCTACGTTTCACATTTCGGTTTTTTAATGTTGGCTGACGATAACTCGACTCATCTGCTTTTATTGGCAGTTTCCCATACCAACATTATTGATTTAATTTGAAAACTTAAATTTGAATTAAATTAGAAAATATTAAATGAAAGTATTTCATTTAATCCATTTGTCAATAAAACAGACTAGTCGAGTGATCGTCAGTTAACATTAAAAGGACTGAAACGTGAAACGTAGTAGGTATTGGATCAGTAGATGATAAGGTCGACTAATACTGAAATGTAGCATAATGATGTTAACTTATAGATAGGATTAAAGCAGCGTGCAGAATAAAAGATAGTCATTAACATCATTTCAATTATTCGTTTTTCAACAACCATATAAGTAGTTTTTGAAAGGAAAACTCAATATTTCTGATTTCTTAATTTAAATCAATTGACACAAATAGAGTATTCGAATTTTATTGACCTCTTCATTGTAGATGTGCATTGGCTCTTGGTCAAGCAATTGGCGATCCTTTTCAATAGAATCGATGACTTGGTCTCATATCTTCCCGTAAACAAAAGAATATGGAACCTTCCGTTTCTGAGAGGTACCAGAAATAAGACCTCCCATTTCTGACCTTTCTATTATTATCTGACCTCTATATTATTATCTCAATATAGAGGGCATTTCTGACCTCCATGTTACTATCTCAATATAGAGGTCATTTCTGACCTCTATGTTACTATCTCAATATAAAGGTCATTTCTGATCTCTATGTTACTATCCCAATATAAAGGTTATTTCTGATCTTTATATTATTAGATCAATACAATCATTTAAAATATTAACAGTTTTGGAATTTTTCACAAGTTATATGTTGTTTCTAATGTCGATGATCTCTGCAGCTCCTCTCTGTATTGCCATAGAACTACATTTTGCAAGGTTAAATGAATTTTTTCTGATATCAAAAAACACTTCTTCATATTAACGTGCTTGCTTCCGCGCCCGCTTGTTAGCGATTTTTTAATTCAGTGATGGGGTCAATGATACCTAGTGTGGAAAATGATAATTGATAGCACGATCCTTGTTCAATTTTATGTATTCTCTCATCATATTTCCCTCTCTTCAGTTGTTCATAGTATTTGTGGTCATTTGAACAACGGTTTGAATGGTAGTACGGATCAAGGGGATTGAAGATTGTAATGTCCATGAAGAATCGCTCCAATTCATCTTTATATAGACCGTTACATGAAATATGTAAACGTGCGCAATTATGTCGACTCATAGATTTAATTTCAAATATGAGTAATTCAAGTACTGGTGGTTGTAAGATGGGGTCTGTTGTAACCAGATTACATACTCTCTTTAGTTGGCGTGCAACTTGATCTCGTAAAATGTTGTTTCGAATAGTAGGAATCCACTGATTTGGCACGATATAGCATGATAGGTTGTTAAAATGATCCACTGCTACAGAGTGTGCTTGTGTTAATTGGCTGCCATCCATATCTTGCAGTCAGAACGTCTATAAAACAATTGGGCCAAAACTAATGTTATATATACATATATATATATTTATCGGTTTAGATTTTTGCAGGTGTCGGCTTTTTATTTGGCCAACCCGACACCTAACTTAAATATACTTTAAAATAAAATATATTTTTCAAATAGCACTGAGGCATATAACATAGTGTGTAATTTACTATCTATCCATAGTAGAAAAATCAAGAAGAGTCAAATAATTTTTGTTTTTAAATTTTCAACAACTTCTGCGGTCATTATCAGGAAAACGTCATTGCACACGTTACAACAAACATATATAGCAAAACCAAATCTGGAAGAAACATATCGGAAGTTAATCTGGAAAAATAAATTTGCCAATGTAATCAAGTGAGTAGGCACATCCGGGATCAAGGTAACGCAATATGATAGTCTCTTTTATTTGCCTTGTAGACTTGTCAGTTTCGTGGGCTATAATTTCTGCACCAGCAAAATATTTGTCGTGGCCGTTGGCGGCAAGGTGATTCTTCAGCAGTTTGATTCATCGTCAGCTCAGCAGTTTGGAATCACTTTGCCGCCAACGGCCATGACATAAATTTTGCCGGTGCAGAAATTATAGCCCACGAAACTGACAAGTCTACAAGGCAAATAAAAGAGGCTATCATATTGCGTTACCTTGATCCCGGATGTGCCTACTCACTTGATTACATTGGCAAATTTATTTTTCCAGATTAACTTCCGATATGTTTCTTCCAGATTTGGTTTTGCTATATATGTTTGTTGTAACGTGTGCAATGACGTTTTCTTAATGATGACCGCAGAAGTTGTTGAAAATTTAAAAACAAAAATTATTTGACTCTTCTTGATTTTTCTACTATTTTAAAATGGAGTCTGCTTACACAATATCTATCCATAAAAATTCCAGCTTAACAGGTTAAACTAAGCTTAAGTAATTCAGAGAATTTTTTTATTATATAATCGCGTTTAAGATGTGTTCCTATTAAATTATCAAAATGATCTTTAAGATTAGAAAAACCAGCACAGATTCTATTGTGTTTATATGCCTTATCTTTATATTTAAATGTAGATGTGTAACTTATTACTAATATAAGATTTATTGAAAATAAACCAATTTAGATTGGCTCATATAAATTGGATCAGATTAGCCAATTTAGATATATCTGTATTTCTTTTTAAGAGTCAGTGTTTATATTTGCTAAACACTTTTGCACCAATACATATTTTACATATTCATAATTTACTTTTGATCTTTTTGTATTTTTTACAATTCCTCTTCAAAACAAAGTATACACAAACAATTGTATAGCTACTATAATCTCAGCCTCTTCCACATTGTAACACATTCTTTCTTTGTCATAATACTGAATTAACTTAAATAATTTTGATTTTTTATAATATTTATAGACTCAATTAATTTGTTTTTAAATTGTTCGATTCGTTTACTGTTTAACCAGCTCGGAATTGAAGATTTTTAAATAATGGATAAAAATTAGTCGACAAATGTGAAACAATTTACAAACACATTTTGCATTAATATAATAAATAAATCGTTATTTAAATTGGTCATTTACAAACTGAACAAATGAGTGTTTATTTATGTAAATGAAAATGTCAACGTATGAACCCTCAAAGTAGATAAAGCTGCATAATTTATTTTGTCTTCAATAAATACTTTGTCTTTATCTGCTTTGAAGTTTCCTTTTTTAACCATAAATCCTGAAATAAGACAACATATAAATAACGGGTAATTATTAGAACACATGGACGATATCCTACTTTATGTTTCTGACGATTTATTTGAATTTATAAATAACATTAAAATTGAATGATATGTATTATAAAAACAAGCATTTTTAGTCGTTGATTCGTCAAAAACAGCACAGTAATGCTAGCGTTAGTTTAGCAACAATTATTTTAATATTCATAGAATAATCTTCACTAATTGATATTTTTGCTTCAAACGCTATTTTACAAAAAGTTCCTTTTTTCGGTTTAATTTTTTATAATAAAATTATTAAGATACGTTAGCTGACTTAACTTCACGATCAAAATAATTGACCTCATTTTATTTTCTATCTTTAATCCGCTTAAGTTATTTTAAAATTTGTTTTTCTACTAGCATTATTCGAAAATAGGTTGAGATCGCTTTCAAAAAGTTTGAAGTCAAGAACGTACTTACACTATTTACATTCTAATGCCTTTTAGGTAAAACCAAATGTCATTATCAACATATATTCGAAAATGAAAAGCAGCGTAGTCTTGAATTATTATTAAATAGAATCAAGAATATAGTCGATATTGAACACAAGTGCACTTAGAAATAAAAACATCATTCTCTGTAAACTTGTACACTCGATAGGTACAGAAATTAAACATTCATTAATTACTATTTCCTATATTAAAAATCGTTGCTAATTTGTGATCAAATTTAGTAAGTCATTGTCCGTTTTGCATTCGCACATTTTCCTAAATTCATTAAGTTGTTTAGACATTAAAAAATATGTTTTATGAACCACAAATCATACCTAAATAAACATAAGGCACTGCACTCGTCCTCAAGCAGTTTTGATTTTGTCTCCGCCATTATAAGTATCTAAAACAAAATAATCTTGTTATTTTATAAATTACAATTTATATCTAAAACGTTCAACTTATATCACAATTATCATCAATATCAAACAGAAAATAATACTTCCAAAACGTGTGTGCGATCGTACTCAATCGTGATCAATTTAGTAGTCCCCCTCCAAGGAGGTCTAAGACCGCTTACAAAATTAATGAGTATAAAATTGCATTTTCAAAGTGGACAAGACTTCTTTGGAGTCGTCATAAATATCTACTATGAATTGTATCCGAGTAAATACATATATGGAGTGAATATATTATATATATCATAATATCATACATATGAGTGTATACATATATGGACATAGATTCTAAAAAAAATGTCATAGATCTTAGAAAATTCACAGGCCAGGTGTGTGTCCGTCTCTCCTTGTGGTGCCCCTGGAAAATGCCCGCAGTAAACCAACTGCGGGGTGAGCTAAACGTGGACACCCTCCTGACGGCATATCTTGTGACATGCTGATCAGGAGCCGTATTTAAAATTTGCCGCTATATCAGCTATATATGAACACGTCCTTATAAGCTCAAAATTGCATTCATAAAGACTAAGATGCTGAGATGAACAAGTGGAGTAACTAGCCTCGACCATGTGTGCGAAGACGACATCCGATAGCGGTTCGGTGCTGAGGCAATCAAGCAAAAAATGTGAGAAGCCCGTCTTCGATGGTTCAGCCACACTATGCGTGCAACTGAAGAAACAATGGAAAAAGCACGTCTAAGCATTTAAGTAGATGGTAAACGTCCGAAAGGACGACTAAATCAGCGATGGTATATACACACTACACAAGGATCTACAAGCTGCTCGATTGTAACAGGATCTGGTACACAACTATGTGAAATGGAAAATGCATACATTTAGAACCGACTCCGTTTTTATACGGAATTAGCATCATTAATAAAATAATAAATAATTGCAATTATAAGTATCTTATTATAAATAATAAATATATTGACGCATATATTATAATATATTTGTAATTTAACAAATTTGCAAATGTCTTTGTAGTTTATTTTAGTGTATGGGTATTTGTATAATGTCAGCAGGTATCAAATCACACACTACACACCTAATATCATTCCAAATCTAGTCGAATAATCGATACTTGAATGTTAAAGTTTACAGTATATAAGCTATGACATAATATATTTATTGAGTAACACCATAATATCATTGTTGGTGTAAAAATGTGCTATTCACAAATATAATTTCCTAATGTATGTAAAATACATTACAGAATTAATTCACACCAATTGAAAGGAAGATCTATGGCTTTAAATGATTTTATGAAACGATAATTTTAAGTAGGTTTTATTGCATTCTAAATTAATAAATGAAGGATGACAAAATAAAACACATCTCACGTTATGCTGCTGCTTCATTTTAAGAAAATTATCATCAAATAAGTTTCTACCTCTTCAGGAAGATTTGCCATTCTCGCAACAACTAATCCATGACTATTGTTGCAAATGCCTTTCCTCAATTTGTACATGAATGCAATGTTATCATCCGACTGCTTCTCAAAATCCTAAAAAGACAAGCCTTTTACACGTTAGAACAAAATACAGATCGATCAATTCTATTGAAGCTGATTACTAAATAATATAAAAGTTGATTTATGAAAGCTAATAAAATATGTATAATGTCATAATTATACAGAAAGAAATTTGATTATGTGTGCAGCAGAATTCGAAAATTAATTAATTTTGTCAATTTAATTTCAGTTTATCTAGTTTTTGTTTGATGTTCCTATTCAAAAGCTATCTTTAAACTAATACTGACTATTTTTATCGTTACAAAAAACATGCAAGCAATAATTACTGAACATTTACTGTGTGAATGTACATTAAACAAATTTATAACAATGATGTAGTAATGAGCGCACACTAAGATTAGCTAAATAGCGATTAAAGATTTTCTCATCGATACTTGTAAATATAATTCATATCATCTAATAATGGATTATCAACAAGTTAAATTACCCTGACTCTAGCCGTTTATTGACGCATTGATTACAACTAATTCAATAAAATCATTTAAAAAGAACTATTGAATTTTGGAAGCAGGATCATAAAAAAAGAAAACTTTTAATTTTAATATTTCGCAAACTTCTGTTATCATCATCAGAAAAAAATACATCAGATTTTTTTGTTTTCTGATGATGATAACAGAAGTTTGCGAAATATTAAAATTAAAAGTTTTCTTTTTTTATGATCCTGCTTCCAAAATTCTATAAATAAAAATGTATCATCAAAATCGAATATTTAATAAGAATTATGTTGGCAAAGACTAAATAATGTATTAAATAATGACGCATTACTGTAATTATATCAAAACAATAACAGGGCTATTTCAAGTATCATTTGCGTATATGTATATTATTCAAAAGATCCAGATCAAATAAATGGGATATTGATTGCGCTCCGGATGGTTAAACGTGTTGAGTGAAAAATACAGATTTATTTTTGACAAATTATAGAATAAACTGATATAAGCTTAGCAAATCATGATAGTATTAATAAAGTGGTTAGTAAATATATAAAATTTGAATTGTTAAGACCAGGTGATGATTAGAAATAGTGTCCGTGATACATGATTTGTGTATATAACAAGAGTTGTGTTATTTTAAAAGTCATTATCAATAATTTTAAATTATGGTTATCAAAAATTATCGCCCAATCAGATTAATAAATCGGATAAAAAAATTATTTTGGTATAAAGTGTTTATTGGCTAAAAATCTTCAGAGAATAGTAAACTCAACAGATAGCGAACTTATACGGAGCATATACAATTTAATTCTATATTTACGTCTTTGATTTAATCTGTTATGTATTTTAGATGTTCTTTGAAAACGACCAAAGTTGAAGGTCGGAAATTTAAAACATAAATATGATTTCAAAGTATAGGTTGTTGCATACATTAAAATAAATTAGAATAATTAGATTATGTAGTAATAATAATTATTATTTTTCAATAGTTTAGCGAATATTTGTAATATACAGGCATTAATATAATTCATTTGGTAAAAATTCAAATATATTTATGACCGAGATAAGAACTCAAGACACAAATGGAAAGTCAAGTAAGTTTCAACTACTAACCATGTATGACAGTTGAACCTTATTACATAGTGAACTATCTGTCAACAAGTAATGGAAATGTGTTGAAAATATGGTTCGACATTGAAGCTTCTTTGTAATATAATTAAGAACAGCCTTCGACATTGCTTGACCATCTTCGATCGACGTCCCTCTTCCTATTTACATAAAGTTTATGAGCTTTCACGTTGAATATCTTAGTTATTGTTGGCATAAACTAATACAAAACATTTACCGAATTCATCAATCAAAGCCAAACTGTTTCGGCTAGCGTTGGAAAGAATGTGCTGCATCTCAGATAATTCAACGTGGAAAGTGCTCTGACCTTTAGCCGGTCGATCATAACTTCCGATTCTAGTCATTATGCGATCACATATTGTAAAACGTACAGATCTTGCTGGGACG
The DNA here is from genome assembly GCA_012934845.2 of Pomphorhynchus laevis. Taxonomy (NCBI): domain Eukaryota; kingdom Metazoa; phylum Acanthocephala; class Palaeacanthocephala; order Echinorhynchida; family Pomphorhynchidae; genus Pomphorhynchus; species Pomphorhynchus laevis. The sequence continues at coordinate 189,379 of WNNJ02001333.1, read as the reverse complement.
TGCATTCCAACCTGTGCAAGAAGAACAATCAATCCTACCTGTCGTAGTAGAGTTGACTTTCCACCCATATTCGGACCGGTAATAAGCATTATTCTCTATACATCAATTGTATAAATTAGTTTTCAAATACTGCTATTTATGCAAATAGTAAATTACCTGACCAGAGAGGTAAATATCATTCGGGATGAAATCGGGATCACGTAAACAAAGAAGAGGGTGTAAACCGTGTTCTATTTCTATAAAAGGTGTCTAAAAGAAAACAGAACTAACATATTAAAATTTATTCTACACATAACCTGTTCTTCGTTCTCCAAGTCTGTTGATTGTACTAGTATCTGAGGACGACAACTAATTAACAGATTATCCTTCCATCTTGCCATAGACTGTAAAACATCAATTGTAGCTAGACACTTTGAAATCTTGTTCCATAGCGGATATCTGCAGTATAGATATTAGAAAAATGTAGCGTTGAAAACATGGCACAGATAGTGTGTTCTTAATTACTTAATATCAAAAGTGGCAAACATTTCCCGTACGCAATCACTTTCAAAAGTGTCCCGGCCAGCTTCTTTAGCCGAAAGTAGCCTAAGCATATCCTCAATGTATGACGTTATATATCTGCAAGGAAACATTAAGTAATATAGAAATGGAGAGAAACATAAAACGTATACATATTGCTCGATTTTTTCGACTGTGTTATTTTATAACTATTCGGCAAGGAACTCTTACACAGATGTGAAGGGATCTCCAGGTGATAGCGATTTCGTCCAGACTCCACATAGACTACTTTGTCCTAATAATAAACAAAGCATATACTTATTTTTAAACGAGAAAATGATCGATTTTTAACTATTAATTTACATTAACTTACACACGGCACCAATTTATTTTAACACTTTATCGACGCTTTCAACAACCTTTACAAGGAGTTGCTTAATAAGGAATATGTAAAACTCTATGCTGATGTAAATGCATATATAACAATAGGAAGGATTCTCCGTGTAGTTTCTCTGGTAATAACAACAGTGTAATTTCCGCACTTGATAAAAACTACTATGTATAATCATCAGATACTACGGGAGAGAAAAATCTATTGTAGATGTCGTAATTGATGTTCTTCAAAATATCAAATATTTTCATATAAAAGTGTCCAAATAACTAAATAGTAAATCACATACACGTTTTAAGATCCCATTAGACTGCTATCAAAAGTGATTTAGAGTTCAAACACCCACAACTGTTATTGTAGAATGTATTATTTATTTTGGCCTTAATGGCGTTCAAGTAAACAATTTGAACTGGAACAACTGATTATATTAACTTAAAATTTTTCTGGTGAGAAAGATAGCGTCAAGGAAATATCAGTTAATCAAAGGCATATTAATTAAGCAAGATGTAACTAGTAATTGAATTGTGATAAAAAACATCGCGCGAGCCCAAAAATAACAACCTTACTTCCAGAATGGCAGTAATCTTACGTGTTTGAGACGCTTGCACTGTTCCAGTCGATATAATTCCAAATCGTTTTCAATGTCCTTAATTTCACCGACAATTTTACTGTACTTTGTCAATTGATCTAAATTTAAAAATTGCGTTCATACAAAAATCACTCAATTAAGATAAGCCACGACATGAAATAATTCAAGAAAATATTGTTTGCACTCTGCCGCAGTTGGTACTGGCAATATACCAAATAAACGGTAGACTATAATTTTGTAAACTTATTGCTGTTGCCAGCTTTTCAAATAGGAAGATCACACAGATAAAAATGCCTAGTGCCCAGAAGAAACTCGAGCAAGGCTCAATCCAGAGAAAAGTTTTATAAGTAAACTATCCATACACACAGTAGCGTATTATTCAAATCCTAGTCCACTCGCGCTCTTCTAATACAAACCATTTCCAAATCATCAATTTGTATTGTTTTACAATCAACGACACCTTCGAATAGAACCGATATTAGTCAAACATTAAAAGTGTGTACCAAAGATGCTCATTGTCCCGACAATTGATTGATAAAATAGCTGAACCATCAAAATTTTTATTTTAGCAAAATCTAAGGAGGTTTATTTCAAATTTTCAAAGACAACTATGTTCATCATCAACAATTGCATTAGTAGCTGTTAAACTTTGTGCATTTTTATACCATTCAAGGAAAAACCGCTAGACATCGGTTAGTTCAAAGAACAAAATAAAAACAAAAATTAAACTGAGCAGAAACGAGTATGTATTACAATCTAAAAATATAAAAATATATAAAAACCAACAAAACAAAAACAATTAGTAATTCACAGAAAATTCATTCCAATCAAAAGAAAACATAATACAAATTAAACAATTAAACACGATACAATTGAAATTGCATATATAATGAAATTATACATGCAAACAAATTTAAATTAGATCAACATAAAACATAATAAGAAACCAAATTACAATGAAGACAATCACTGCAAACATATATCAATGTATGTATAGATCATAACCTCCAGCGTTGCCTTATAAACCTTTCTGCCCATAGGACTTAATCAATAGTGACTCTGAGGCAAGCCCATTTTTAGATGAGGTTAAACCAACTCAATCTTTGCAGAGTCAATATCCAGACAGTTACTAGTCTTCCTAACATGTTGTGAAACTGTATATTTAACTATTACTGGGTGTGCAAATGTGCGTGTGTGTTAAGCCCGCACTCACATTCATTTTATGTTTTATTTTGATTGCAATGAATTTCTTGTGAATTACTTATTGTTTTTGTTTGGTTTTCATATATTTTTATATTTTTTATATTTTCTGATTGTATTACATACACGTTTTTGTTCAGTGTAATTTTTGTTTTGTTCTTTGAACTAACCGATGTGTAGCGGTTTTTCCTAGAATGGTATAAAAATGCACAAAGTTTAACAGCTACTGATACAATTGCTGCTGTTGATGAACATAGTTGTGATTAAAAATTTGAACAAACCTCTTTCGATTTTGGAAAACATTTTTGATTGTCCAGATGTTTCTTTTTCAATTATAAGTGTGCTTTATACTAACCTTGGGTTTGAAATTAATACAATTAAATTAAAATTACACAAAAAACGTACTGATATTTTATATTAAATCAATAAAATGTGATTTAAAGCCACTCAGTAAAGCAATATGTTTTATCGCCCTACAAAGGGCGATACTAATACAAAAAAATATTTAATAAAGCATTGCTTCAATACACAATAATCGCTTGTTCTTTATATTTTTATTTTACGAAGAAAAATGAGTTAATTTATGTATTAGTTTATGAATTAATTTATTAATTATAATTTATGTATTAATTTATGAATTAATTTATTAATTATAAATTAATATTTAAAAAGGGAGTTTATTCTTATAATGTAAAAGATAACGCAATCTTGGTTTTTTAATTCAAGTTATTATTATTTAAATTACCAGCGACACAAATCAACAAATTTTAGTAAAGTTAATTTTTAGCGTGGAAAATTTAACGCCTTATGACACTTAACTTTTAAATTTATTAACAACAAATGTAATCAACGGTCAATAAATATAATTTTCGCTAATCTATCATTAATAGCCAAAGCTTATGTGTTCATAAACAATTGAACAATAGAATTTTGAATAGCAGAAGTACGATGCAAAGCCTATAATAAAAAAATAACTTACCGTTTATTGGGGAAATTTTACCGCCAGTAACAAGGGAATCGTAATTTATACTGTCCTAAGAAAAATAACGTAAATGACGGCAATGTTCGTATCAATTTGATATACCTTGAAGGTTTTTATAACAGCAGAAGATTTACCATCAATAACATCGATTATATCCTTCGCTATATTCTGATATTCCGAACTACAAGGAAACATGAAATAATGTAACTAAATAGATATTACAAGTTAGATATCAATGATTAATTGCTGCTACACTTTGAATAAATTTTACAAGCAATTAGTGAAAATGCAGTCTTACTTATTATCAATGATGAACTTGCTGCCGATCTTTATGGCTTCAATTGCTAATTCTAATTCGGATACCGCCTTGATAAAATTCCTTATTCTAACTTTGCTGTTAAACAAAACGAATTCGGAAGAATTTTATTTTATAATGAACGTAATCATTTTTCATTGTACCTTATTGCTTCTTCTTGACACATTATTGCGCGCATATCAGGATGGTCAATTCCTTTCGCGTTCGGACTCATCATATGAATGCTAGCAAAAACAAGCATTATAAAACGCAAAAGCGCTTTCAGCTGTCAAATAGTAACAACATGAGAATTTCTATATAGATTCAATGTTAATCAAGAATTTTATAATAAATACTGGATTCTATATCAAATCAAGGATCTTGAAGCAAGGTAATAACGTAGACATTAATTATATATCACTACGACAAGTGCTAAAATTATATTTTCAAATTTTCAAATTTATAACTTTTTAATTCCTTTTGCATTTCTGATAGAATTTGTTCTGTCGAAATCTTAAAATTTCGACAAAACAATAAGTATTTAATCGTCATTGAATACCAAGCATGAATTCAAACTTTATACTTTGATATCTAATTCCTCTTATATTTCAAATTAAAAATATATCTGATTTTGGCAGACTTGTTCTGTCTAAATTTTGAAAATAAATTCAATTTTAATTTGCTGCGTATGGCCTTTCAATTCGAAATTAGCTAATGATGTACTTTGAATATAAAGGCAAAATTAAGAAACATAATTTAGAAACGGATGTATTTATGTATTTATTTTAAAGGCCAATTTTCAATAGCTAACCGCTATCATTATCAGGACAAAATCACACACAAAAAGTACAGTATGTTTACAATTTGTTTCGATATATAGTCGTTTGAACTGCTGCACTATAATAGTAAACGTACAACCAGCAAATTTTGAACACCTTTTTTAAAATGTTTTGTGTGTATTTTTGTCCTGAAGATAATAGCAGTTAGCTAATGAAAATTCAAATTTAAAATAGTTATATAAAAACTTCAAATCGCTCCATCAATCTATAACTAAATTGACATTCGTGCATATAAATTTTACATATTAAATATTAAATTATCATGTATAACTACTCAAATACCACATGAGAGAGCGTTCTAGATCCGGAATTGCTTTAAGTTTAGTTCGAAGCTCCTCGAACCCATATGCTGAGTTTGAAAACGACTCGACAATTTCAACGCGCTCTCGAATTGTATCCAAATCGCAACTAGGTTGCATCAACCATTGCCTAAGTAAGCGTTTGCCTAAAGTCAAACGCTAAGCTTATTCAAACTCACGTTGAACACGGTAATCGATAAAAAAATTGTTGTTATCGCAAATAATTTGTCATATTTTTGGTAAAAAAAAACTTAGTTTTCATTTCAACACGATATCGAATTGTGTGTTTATAATAGAGTTTACTAAATTTAACTTTAGATTTAGCAGATATTAAAGAAGCGTTGAGAAACTTAATAAAACGTATGAAATGATATACGTATATTTGTTATAATGACTATAACGTCTATCTAACAGAAATTATTAAAAATAAATCCAAAATTATAAAAATAAATCCAAATTATATAAAGATATTAAATATTTATTTCGATATATTGATGATATATGTGTATTTAACTCTAATAATTTTTCCAATTAGGGAACAAATTTATCTAGGTAGCCTAATTCTTAATAAAACCAATATTTATGATCAATAAAGGTATATATCTAGATATGAACATTAAATTAACATTAACTTAAAACTACTATTAATTTATATCGTAAAGATGACATATTTAAATTTACAAGAAACATATTTTTGCATGAGCATTCATGCATACCATATAATATAAAATATAATACATTAAATAATGAAATTTTAAGAATTGCAACAATATGTAATGATATTGGCTTTCTTCAAAATCATTTAAATAATTTAATAGATACATATTTTAAACTAGGTTACTATAAAAATCAAATAAAAAATAGTAAAATATAAAAATCAACAAAATATTAATAAAGATAAAACAAAACTCCTAAGCAGAGAATTTTAATGGATGGATAATAAATAATATTGGAATAGGTTGTATTGGAATAGGTTGCTAGATAATCAAATTTCATAAAAGGAAATATGTCATCAGCATGTATTTGGCACCGCTGCTATGTTGAGTCTAGAAATAGGGCTAAAACCTGTTAACAGAACATTTCATATGGATAACCTTTAATCCTTATTCCGATAAATCGTCTCTTATTTATTAGTCAATTCATAAAAATTTACTTATTTTAAATTTCAATTTTAAATTGACTTTATATGAATTATATAAAAGTTTATATAACAATTATTAATAATTTAATTTTTATTTAATGATTTAAATTTTATTTTGAATTTTAAAATTTATTAAATTTATTAATAAATTTATTTTTAAATTTATTTTGAATTTTTATTTTTTATTTTAAATTTATATACAATATAAAATGCGTAGACTCAATTAGCTGATCTAATTTATACATCTATCATCTATGCTTAATACTACTAACGGTAAAACATTATAAAAATATAATTGAAAATTATGTGGACAGTAGTTGTGATATTTACAAATCCATACTTGAAAACATTCACTTATCCATGCGTAATGAAAATGATCCATAAACAATTTAGATTCACTTGCATCTAATATATCAACAGGATTGATGAACAAGCTGAATTAAAATTCAATTTGTCTTCTCTAGTTAGGGCATTTTGAACATACGTACAATGTTTTAAATCACTACAAAAGGTGTATCAAGATAAGGAGTTTATAACTAATATACTCAAAAACATAACGGGTTTTAAGAAGGACAAGGTCATGTAGAAAACCCTGAGATGGTCATCATAAAAACAAAATTGCTTTCTAGAAATACAACTGAACAATATAACTGAACAAAAAGTTGCAATATAGATAATATAACTGAACAATAAGTTGTTCAGTTTAATAATAAGTTGTTCAGTTTAATAATATAACTGAACAATAAGGTAATATAACTGAACAATAAGTTGCAATAGAGATAATTAAATATGTATTTTAAGAAAAAATGAACTTCAATTGCTGTATCTTAAAAATAAATTAATAGTTAATTGATGAAAATGTAAGTACATGATAGGCACACGGATAATAAGTAATCGAAATCATAATTGTTCCTGTATTATAAAACTAAATTAAAATTAAAACTAAAAAATATTTAACTAAATAAATATATGCCAATAGGTAATTTGTGCTTAGCTGAAAATCGGTCAAAGTTAAAAGTTAAAATTTATCTAAACGCCGAATTAAGCAAAGTTTTGAGAATATTTACATCTCTAGGCTACCCGATAGATATCTTACATAGAATAATTAAGAAAACAAAAGAACGCATTCACACTTCCGCGCAATCCAACTTAATTGGTCCTCAAAAATTGAAACACTGCTTCTATATTCCCGCAATGGGTAGTTTAAGTGAGGATATTCTTAATAAAATAAAGAGGTTCGTTTTCCAGTCAGGATTACCATTAAAAATGTTTTATGGTACCCGATGTACATATCATCTTGATTCACTAGTCACCAAACCAAGAAGAACTTATTTTGATAAGATGGGTGTAGTGTACAAGGTTGGGTGTAGGGATTGTATAAGCATATACATTGGACAAACTGGACGTACTCTAAAAACTAGATTAAAAGAACATAAGAAGGCACTCACAACATCAGCGCAGTCGGCATTAGCAGACCATGCTCATCAAACTGGGCATGACATCGACTTTGACAATGTGTCAGTTTTGATTTCCGAGCCTAACTTAAAACGCCGATTAGTTATGGAGGCTGTCGCTATAAAGATCCTCGAACCAAATTTGAATGTCCAAAATGATTTTGTTTTTCATACATTGTAACTTAACTTGTTTTATTGTTTCAGATACTTCTTGATAATGTCCGCGGTTAGCGAACGAAATATCAAAGAAATATTCAATTTCTTTTTTCTGGGAATGGCATTTAGATACAAAAATAATTATTCCCCCCAGAATGTCTCATTCCGTTTCAAATAAAAAGTTAAAAGAATTTCGTATACGACTTTTATTATAAAAGAAATTGTAAAATAAATTTAAGTTAGTCACCCTTTAAAAAATTAGTTATGACAACATTATTATAAGGATAATGTAAATTAAAACATCATTACAAATCATCCAGACACTAGGAAATAGTTTAAAAACAAGAGAGCAGTTTAATTCTAAGTAATAAATGTAATTGAATATTAACGAAAATTTCTGCTATTTATTAAAATATAAATTTAAATTCAGAAATATTTGTATAAATTAGCAAAGTCGTTATGCCTACCTGGTTTGGTGCAGCAAAAATCAATTACGCTCTCAAGGCTATTGTCTCCAAGCCCGGTAACTCCTAATGACCGCATGGCAATGCCGTCTATATGCTAGACACAACTCAGTACATGCATAGTAATAACGCTAACAAAGAAAACAAACCATAAACAATTTTGAAGCATTAGAAAATTTTCCATTGTAGAAAATAATGTTCCTTCGGGATAATATACTCCTATCGATTTTACAAATTTGTAGATAGCTATAGGCAAATTAAAACAATAAAAACAATTTACAAACATGTGATAATTTACTAAAGTAGATATGCGAATGCATCTAACATTGCTTGGTGAGATTCTTGTTTTGCGTATATTCTATTGTTCCCTTAAATATACAAAAGAGTAATCAGATCAGCTAATTGAATCTAATATTTAAATTAGAAATAAACTAGTATTAAATTAGAAATAAAATTAGAAATAATCTAGTATTAACTAGTATTAATCTAGAATTATTATTAATTTAGTATAAATTAGAAGTAATCTAGTATTAAACAGAAATAAATTACAATAAAATTTAAATTAAAAAGAAATTACTATATATAAATTTAAAATAAAGATAAAAAGTTATAAATAATAAATATAAAATTTTATATTAGTTATATTTTATAAAGTTAAAATTAAAAATAAAAATCTTTTTTATTTGATTAATAAATAATATACGACCCATTCGAATGAAAAATAGAAATCATCAGAAGGAACTGCTTTGAAATCAGGTTTCTGCCTCTATTCCTCGACACAGCATAAGAACAGGGACAAATACATGCTAATGATGTACTTACTCTGATGAATCTGACCTTTAAATAATAAAACTTAATTTCAAATGAATTACCGTGAGTGATTAGTCGTTACTAATTCGTAGTGTTTAAAAAAGGAAAAATAACTACAAAATTAATTAATTAATTAACAACCGGCTATTAATTACGACCAGCTATTAATTAATTAATAGCTGGTCGTAATTAGTTTTACGACCAGCTATTTATAATAATATGCTACGGCCATATATTTATACAATTATCATTAGTTGAAATAAAGTAATGCTCAAATAATTGTGAATTTATTGATGTATCAACATCGATAATGTTAATGCTTGAAAGATTTAGGATTATAAAAGTTTGCGCTAACCTCTGCTAGAGCATCTTCAGAAAATTACATTTCTAAAGTAATTTTCGGAAGATGCTTAGTAATTAGTAATTTTCTGAACATTCATACAGAAGTTAGCGAAATATCTAAAACAAATCCTCTTCTCTTTGATCCAGCCCCAATAATTATTAATAAACGATCTATTGATGTGCATTGTGCATTGTTATTGACACTAATAGCAACATAATCCGAAATTGTAACAAAAACGCTTCATATAAAACATTAATGATGATTTCATAAGTATCAAGCAAAATATAAAAATAATTCAAAATTATTATTTCTTGGTTACTATAAATCATTCAACTGAACAATAGCAATAAGCGGTAATTAAGAAATCTTAACAAAAATACTGAACTGCGCTATATTAAAGTTTTCTGCAGAAGAATCGCAATGCATTCGTGCATATTTATCAAGAAAAAACACAGCCCTGGGTTGTTTGTGTTTACTTAAAATAAAATTTATAAAAATAAAAATGCTATTAATCAGTTTATAGATCAGTTTATATATAGATTTATTAGATATATTATTTATGCTGAATATTATATGTTGAATATAATATGTTGAATATTCAGCATGTAATATTGAAAACAACTTATTAACTTTCTTTTTGCTGTATACCGTTATAATTTAAAAAATGAATAAAATATTTTTATATAAGACGGTCCCAGCAACAACTACGTCTTAATTGATGCTACATATTTTGTACGATAAATTTAAAAATGGAAATGTGTCTTAAAATTAAGAAAATAATTTCTACGACTTAGTTTGCTTTTGAACTGATCAGTAGAGAAAAACATGAAATTAAAAAAGATTTTATTAATATAATATTTATTTTAGTACTGATTAAAGGCCACAAAAAGAGAAACTGCTACGTTATCATGGTTCGACCATATTACTCTACGGAGCATAGCATCAGGCAAAATACATTCTAATAATGTATATCCTTTTATGTAATGCGAAAATCTAGCGTAATTTCTTATTCTGATATAAAGTATATTACTTGTTATCTATCCGTAAAGATTTTCCACTTAAGAGCTAATATTTATAAAACCAAATTCAACTAATATCAAATTGTTATCATTTAATAATCATACTATATACTTCGAAACTAAAGGAATGAAATGTTAAATAATAAAAACAATTCTACATACCTCTAGAGATATTAAAAATATCGACAAATTTTGGAGGAAAGGAGCCATTAAACAGGGATTCAATATGAATAGGGTTTAAAACACGTCGGCTTTCTTCTAGTTTATCGCAATGGATATATTCGACAAAGCAGTCGTTAGTGACGGGCAGGAACTGACAGAATATTGATTGCTTTCTTACTAAAATCTAAAAAATTCAATGTTTAACAGAATCTTACTAGAATTTCAAATTAAACTAAAATTGTTTATATACATGTTTTGAACATTATAGAATATGAATTTGTTCATAACTGTTTAAAAATTAAATCTAAATTATATAAAACATATATTTAGATATATTGATGATATATGTGTATTTAACTCTAAAAAAACTATTCTATAAGTGAACAAATTTATCCAAGTAGCCTTATTCTTAATAAAATCAATATTAATGATAAAGAAGGTGTATATCTAGATATGAACATTAAATTAACATTAACTAAAACTACTATTAATTTATATCGTAAAGATGACATATTTAAACTTACAAGAAACATATTTTTGCAGGAGCATTCATGCATACCATATAATATAAAATATAATACATTAAATAATGAAATTTTAAGAATTGCAACAATATGTAATGATATTGGCTTTCTTAAAAATCATTTAAATAATTTAATAGATACATATTTTAAACTAGGTTACTATAAAAATAACATCAAGCAGAAAATAGTAAAATATATAAATCAACACAATAATATAAAGAATAAATTTAAACTCTTAAGTGGCAAATTTTTATGGATGGATAATAAATAATATACTTTGCATTAGAATAAGATACTAGATAGTTATTTCAGAGGAAATACATCATTAGCATGTATTTGGCCCCGCTGCTATGTTGGGTAGAGGAGTTAGGGGCATAAACCTGATAGCATAGCAGTTCCTCCTGATGACCTCTAATTCTTATTCTGATACAACGTCTGTTATTTATTAGTTAATTCATAAAAATGACGTTTATTTTAAATTTCATTTTTTTATTTTAACTTGATTTAAATTATAGAAAATCTAAAAAACAATTATTAATTTTATTATTTTATTATTACTTTTTGATTTAGCATAATTATGTTTTGTTTATTTTATAATTATTTTTTAATACTTAGACTCAGTTAGCTGATTTGATTTTTTTTGTAATTCGAACATTTTTGTATTACATTTACAAACAATCAAGCACAATTCTGCCCTAACGGCTACTTACTTATAAAAATTAAAAACATACGAGTTGTAACTCGACAAGCTCCATAATTATGAAGTTGACTTTTTGTCGTAAAACAAAATGTCTACAAACAGACAATTAAAAGTCAACTTTAAATTTTTAAAGTTGACTTTTTGTTGTGTTAAATATTTAATTTGTGAGTACTAGTTAACTCTAGTGTTTATTATTTACGAAGATAATTAGACCATAAATAGCTAGCAGTACGACTCAAGTAAAGGATTTATACCCTCAAGTAAACCCTAAAGTAGAGGTAAGCACTTGCTGTTAAAATGGTTGTAGCAAATAATGTTAAAATAGTTAAACATTCAAACAAAAGTTATTCTAAATCATTTGACTGTGAAACTGAAAGGATCATTCAGTTCGAATTTCTGAAATAAAAAATTAGGTAATTCAAGCTTGTGCACTTAAAGGAATTACACCATCAGATTTGGATGCTAAAGCTTCCCTTGAATCTTATCTCTAATAAGAGATATTTTGATCATATCTCTAATAAGGTTGCTTCTGTTCTCATTAAGGTCGGTAATAACATAACAACCGAATACATTAATCATGATGTGTAGGGTGCGATTATTGTATGCAGATTGGCACATAAGAAGAGTAGATAAATCATCCCTATAAGAATCTATGACGTCGCAGTGTTTTAAAAGCGTTGTTGAAATTTGTTTGCAAAACGTTGTTTAAAGATGTATTTCGGTCACAGATGCATTGAATACCTTACATATAATAAATTGAAAAGTTGCAATCTACAACATAAAATTTACTTGGACCGCTTACAATCGAGCAAAGGGTGATGAGAGACGAAACATTTTTGACGGCAGCCTTTGTCATGTCAACAATACCTTTTATAATAGTTGGTGATATATAGTTCTTAATGTTATGCAGCGCTGATACGCAAATGCTGTGAATTTTATTAGTACCAAAAATGACTTTGATCAGCTTTGAATATTTAAAATTGATTGGTCCTCGAAATCATATACATACCTTTTTATATTTGTGATCGAACTAGTATTGATCAATTGATCATCTCTAATCGAAAAATAAGGGGAAGATCAGTAACAAAATTGTGATCAATGACGGACATACACTGATCATTTCTCCTATATTGGTAGGTAAATTGAGAATTGATGATTTATCATTTTTAGCCCGATCTGAAATTCGAATGCGTTCATATATCGTCCAAAACTTTTAAGTTAGGTATGAAAAGAGATCATCTTTGAAAGATTGCATAATGAGACCGTTTGGACAATAAATCCTAATAGGAGTAATGCATAAAAGAGCAAATAGCTAACTTGACAAATATCATCGACCCGTTAAGTTTGATAAATACAAAATAAACAAGCGAAATCGGCACCTCTGCATGTCAAAGGACATTGTCGCTAATGCGGAATAGATTCCATCTTGCAAAGACACTATTTCAGAAAAGACATGTAAAATATGATTGGAATCCCAAGGATGTCAGTAACATTGTGTATGTAGATTTATTTAACATGCGCTTATATGCTATGTATGAAATTTCAATTATTAAGAACAACTTTATTCGAGATATTATACAAGATTCAGTTGCGCAGGTTTATAATCGAGTAACATTTCATGCTCATTTTAAATGTATTAATGAGGTGATTAAGGCATTTCGATTTGATAGAGAGAATAACTCTTGTTACTAGAAGGCTAGACTTCAGGTGGTTTGCTCAGGGTTCCGTTTAAGGTGTTTAGACGATAGGGCGCTCTTCGATCTTTGCATCTTTTACACTAGCTTAAACACACGTTAACCAGTTTTCCGCATCTTGTATTTGATTACATTTGATAAACGTCTACTCTAAATTAGTGGACATTGAGAGAACTACTATTTCAAACTAGATGTGTATTTGATGAGATAACTCGAGAAATATAACACAAAAATTTGTCCCACTGATATTTTCCATTTCTGGGGGTTAAAAATCAACGCAATTAAGTTAAAGAATTATTGAGCTGGATCAAAGAAAATATAAAATTTTATTTATGGTAATTCGCTAACCTCTGTTAGTATCTTTAGGAAGATGCTAAGTTCTTCCCTGAAGAACTTTAGAAAGTTCTTCAGTGACATCTTTTACTGAAGATGCTAACAGAAGTAGTTAGCGAAATATCAAAAAAATTCCTTCTTTCTTTGATCTAGCTTCAATAATTCTTAATCAATAATATGGATCATTTTCAACTATTTATGAGCAATTAATTTAATTAAAACTGTCGTCTCGGTTTTCTTAATATGCAAGCAAATTGACTACCCGCATGCAGTCGAAAAATTAGAAATACATTTGCGCGCAAAAGATCTAGATTCTTTGATGATGTTAAGGTCAATCATTTGGTAAAATATGTTTTTTATGTGATGGTATTAATTTATCGTAATGTTTTCATCCAAATAGATTCGTTCAAGAAGCATCCACTATCATCACCACATGTTTTAGATAAATGTAAATGGAACTGATACTTACATGTCTGGCTGGACACCGAGTAAATAACGTTTGTAACGAATATCTATCATTAGGTATACACCCAAACTAAACAAAAATTAACAAAATTAAATAATATCGGCTCTATTGAGAAAAATTAAAAACAATTTAAGAATATACAATTATAATTAACGTTAAGGAAGCCGACCTGATTAATCTTGCTTACATTATTTATAAAAAAGCTGTTGCAAAGAGGCAATGTTTTAGTTTGACATTTGTTTCATTTTGACACATAGTGTTGATTTTTTATTAAATATTTTTGATAATCAAGCAAGAGTACTTGATTAGTCCAAATAATCTAGTACGTAATTTTACACGCATTCCCGAAATAAGCAAGACGGCAATATGATGGACATTATCGGACAATATGCAAGATACATAAAGATATTTTCACAACTGTAATCTCTATCTTAAACATATTTAATACATAAATTAATTTAAAAAACAACCTTTCGCTTTAAAAAATGTATGATATAACGGATTTTGCTTTCTTAAAAATGTATGATAAAAAGTAGATAGAACAGTTTGAAAATATTGATGTAATTTAGGCCTGTCAAAATCAAACAACCAAGCAGACAGCTTTATGAACAAACAAATATCGCGGGTACGTATCAAATATATTTTATATTACGACATAGAATGATGAAATTAATAATCCGCGGGCTGAACAAAATACTTCGCCGGCCGCATGTTTTATATCCTTGACACCCGCATCATGAATGACCTCGCCGGCTTTAATACCCTAACTAGCTTACGGACTTCAATATAAGAACGAACTTGCGGTCGCAATGACAACAAAAAATTTCACCGGCCGCATCACATATTTTTATATTAAGATATGGGGTGGCGATATTATATATACGATTTTTTCTTGTGCGAGCCATACAAACTACTTTGGGGGTCGCATGTCTAATGCCCCTGATGTAATTGTATCGTGTTTGAAAATATTGAGTGAATTGGATCGAATTTATTATAATACTTAAATTAAATACTAGCTTAAATTATCATGCGGTGAGTACATGTATTATAAAGACTATATAAGAGGAAAGCGGAGATTGTATCTAAAATTCTCATTTTAAATACTTATAAAAAATCCCGACAAAAAGTTATTAAAATCAAATAAGTAATATCAAATCTTTTTAATTCACTTTAGAAATTCGACAAAACGGAACGAATTTTTTTACATACTTAATTAATAATAAGGTATAATCAAAAATTCTAGATTGTATCTTTAACGCGAAATTACATAATATGCGCCAAATTATATAATATTACTATTTAAAAATACTATATTAACAATATAGCCTCGTATCATAAGGTTTGGCTTTCGTTTTTTTATTTTTATAGCCTACAAAAATCTGTATATTAAAATGTTCCTATATTACATCTTTAAACATTGCAAATGCATGAACGAAAGCAAATATAGTTAAGTACATATATATAGTTATTTTATCAAAATATTGCGATTATCATTTTTAAAGAAGATCGAGGGAGATCGTTGTGACCTGTACGTTGTGAATCCATGTTAAGACGATCTACATAATAATGATTCTTTTATTCTGGAATATGGTGAGGTAAATCATTGTGAGCTAGTCACTAGACTTCACTGATCGGACTCAATAAAATACGATTCACGTATAAAACACTTAATATTAATAAAAACAGTTAAATTTAACTTTGTACAATTAGTATCATAATAAAGACAAAAAACCTGCCAGATAGTTGCTCAATTTTTATATTTGAATAATTGGTTAAAACTAAAATTACAATTCAGGTTTATTCACTTTGTTTTCACAAAGAAAAACCCAACTTTAACAGGTTCTTAGTGAAAAAATAAATTTAATAATGTATAAAAATTAATTTAAAGAAATTTTCTCGATATCTATAAAATACGATAATTTTTAAAAAGAATAAATCTCAAGACTCTAATCTTACATACCATTAAAATTCCATTATACACATTACATGCGGCAAATCCGATTTCCTCATCAAGCTGAATTAGAAGAGAGAAAAGTATTAGTCAACATTTGAAAGAATAAAAGTATATGTAACCTTTTCAGATCGGGTGAGTAGGCAGAACAGAAAATTGTCGGCATCTCTACCAGCACTATTATTACAGCTTATGCTACTACTGTCAATTCCAATAATGTAATCCTCGTCTGATGGAAAAAAGCAAGTTCCAGGTGTAATGATCTCGCAAATTTCACGACGTACTATTTTATCATCTTTAAAACCCTTAGGTTGAACTGGATAAAAATATCATTTAAGTGAAGTCATTGAATCGAAACAAATGTACTAGCTAGACGATTTGCAAGCTCACAAGGAGTTTCCATCTGTTCAATCCGGGTTATTTTATAGTTTTTCTTAGCTAACTGATAAATAAATTTCGATCCGGCTTGCTCAGGAAATCCACAATGAGCAATTGATCCCTAACAAGTAAGAAAACATACTAAAATTTTTTTTCAAAATATTTCACCCTCATGAAAGCTATTTCCAATTCTTGAACAACAATTACTGCGTCCATGTGATACAACTCATAAAATTTCCCAACCTTAAAATAATAATATAAGCAGATATGCAATGAAAAGAAATTGTTGTTGGCAACCAAAATCTTAGATAAGATGAAAATAATTAATAAACAATACTAAAGAATACTAAAAAATATCTAGATGTCATATTTTGAAAACAGAATAGTATCGGCTACTAAAAATGTTATCGTAAAAAATATAAAATACAATTATGACCATTTACATTGTAAACTTAAGCGTTTAGACGCTCAATGTTTATTATCTGCAATCCAAAACTAATAATAAATAAAAAATTTGATTTTAATAAAAAAGCTTTATGATTAAAATTGTAAAAGATACGATTTTAATTTGTATATATTTAAGAAGAAACAAAAAAATTTTATGCTCTAATATTTTTGTCCATATATAAGTATATATTTAAAACATGAAAGTATGCTCTAATACCACTGTAAAAGTGGCATTAAAAGTGGCATTAAGCTAGCAATGACGTTAACAAAAAATAAGTAAGAAAGTTAATTACAATAAAGGAGTAAATAGGATAAATAGTATAAGCGATGTCCAAGTGAATTATGGCGGTTATTTCCTTCTAAGGTAAAATTCAGTGTGGGCATGTTATGCACCACATAACATACCAGTCAGTATGATTTGTTCATTTTTGTTATCACCATCAATTAAATTCCTAGAAAACAAAAGAAAATAAAAAAATTAGTTTCTAATTTATAACAATTCTTTCAAATTATTATTTGAAAATAATAGCTTATTTAAGTTAACATTAAAATTTAAGTTTAAAAACTAAAACTAAGTTTTGAGACCTAGACTTATTTAGGTATTTTAAAGTCAGATAAAGATTTTTTTAAATTTCAAATAATTATATAAAGTCAGTGAGTTGTAGGAGTATGCAAATATATTTCCAACAATCGTAAACAAAAATAAAGAAATTTAGAACGATAATCGAAAACTTGTCTATTAGACAAATTAAATGAAACAGAGATTACATACACAAGGAAATTAAACTAACTTACTTTAAAAAATAGTAGTGTATCAAAATGTTTAGATTTCATTTTCCACCAAAGTTTCATAGCCTACGAAAAAAAGAAATTAATATAAAAAAAATAAAATGACAAATATAAATATCTAAATTGTACGAAGAATTAAAAAAGTTAAAATTTATAAGTCAAATGAATTAAGTAAAACTATGTAGAAAATATAATATTTAATAAATATAGGAAATTATATATTGGAAATATATAGTATAATATCTAATGTATTTGTTATAAGAATTGGTAATTTAAAGTAATTATCATTAGTAAAAAATATTTTAAATATAGTTTAATAATAGTTTAATAATTACTTTTAAAATAGTTTAATAATTATCATTAGTTAATTATCATTTTATTAGTTAAAATCGTATATATTGTGGTTGTACTTGATGATTTACTGATGTAAACAGAAGTTTAAATTTAATTTAAATTCATTTAAGCAATAAATGATTATTTTTACTATATTCCAAATATTAAAATAAAGATAAAAGAACTCTAGGAAGAACTGATATGCTATCAGACTTCGGTCGTAATGATTTAACCAATCACAGAAATTGGGTCGTATACACACACTCCATGCACTTCCTATAAGTAGCATCACTCTCACTTTCTAAGGTAATCTCAATTAAACACATAGTGTACCATTTGTTGGTACATATAGTGTATCAACTCCGTCATGGGCGGTTCCAAGCCCGTGCTGAGAAAAGAGGAGGGTTGCCGATAGACTTCGTGACAAGCCAGTCGTAAAACAAAACCGTGTCATCAACAGTATGAAATTGTGTTTCAATGAATTCCGCGAAAGGTGACTACAATTGTATGGTCGCGTTCTTGTCCCAAGCGAACATCAACCATCAATAAGGCCATTGGCGTGACATTGGATAAATACGGAACAAACGCTGAAGAAAAAGAAGAAAAAAAGAAGAGTGTACCATTTAATATATATCGTAAATATAATCTATTCAGAAATTTAAATTTGTTTAAAAAATCTATTGATAATTTATATACTTATATTCTGTTTAGTTTTGATGTTTAAAATATCCAAGTTAAATATGTATTCATAAAAATGTGATCAAATTAATAGTGCATATTACCATATCAGTACATACTTATTTTGAAATCAGAAATTATTTCGATTAAGTTGTAAAATATTGAAAATAAAGTTTTAATTCAGTGAAACTCTAAAAGCGAAGAACGAGTTCAATGATCGTCAGATAACAAAAGGCAGAAACATAAAATTTAAGTATTAGATCAGCAGCTAATGAGGATCAGCGATACTGAAATGTACAAAAAAGATTAGCGTCATCAATTTCAACATGAAAACAATAGTACAGAATATTACAATTAAATTAGAAAACAATTGATGATTAGTAAAAGGATCAAATTCAACAAATAAAGGTAGCTTATCAAATTGGAGGTTGCAAATTTCAATTTGATTATAGACTAAATATAAACTTATAAATAATAATAAATTGTTGCATTCAACTTACTGGACTCTGCTCGTTTAAAAACCTTTTCGGAACGTGTAAAGTAGATGAATCGTAATTTTCATCACTTTTTAGTCTAAGCATCTCATCCCTGAAAAGTAATATTTTTTATTAAGAAAAGCATTCATTAAAAAATGTGTTTTCAAATAGTCACTTCAAAACATACTAACACTAATTACTGTAAGATGCTGTATTTGCTTGCCGTGGTGTACAGTAGTGCACAGTAGTGTATTCATATGAAAAAATTCGACGATTTTAATTATTTAAAAATAACATCAAATATTGAAAAAACGTCTAGACAAATGAAAAGGAAATGAAATTCAAATGGAATATAAAACTAATACAAAACAGAGAAAATGTAATAAACAGTTTTATTTCAGCTTTATTTTAAAAGACATCAAATATTTAAACAAATAGTGATTATCAGTCAAAAATAAAATATTCTATGAAGCAATCAAATAATTTAAAGAAATCTGTCGAAAAGACGAAATTTATTTACACCATTTACTCTAGATTTTTAGGAAACCATTTGTTCATAAACTAAACTTGCACGAATAATGAATTAAATTAAAAAATAGAAATTATTTTATAGCATAATACAATCTTCATTTTATATAAAAATGAAAATCACAAAAACGTTGAATTTTGTATTATTTATTAAATATGAGATGCGAGCACACTAAAAATTTTAATTTAACACATATTTTAATAAATTAAACATAAATTTATCTATAAATAAATTTTTAAAATAATCATTTAATAAATTTATTTATTTTTATTAAATAATTACTATTTAAATATAAATTTCTAACTATCAATTATGAACAAAATTATTGAAAAGCAAGAGTAGTAAGCTCATAAATGTATTTAATATCAGTTTAAAAACTTCAAGAATTAGATAAAATAATGGTTGCATAAACCCATTAAGCACTTCAGATAGCATGGTGTATTAAAACAGATTCGTCCTTCAGATACAGGACAAAATTAAACGGTATCCAAATTACTTAATAAAACATATTATTAAATCACGGTAACATATTTGATATTTACACGACTGCGCGTTTAAAAAAATTACAATAAAAAACTAATCATTCTAATGTTGAATATTATACTAATTATTCTAAAGCCGAAAGAAAGTGCTGCATGATGTTACTATTTTCTTTATACACGTATATATTTAATTATAGTATATATGTTGAATATTATTGTATACATTCCGTGCGATCAACGTATAAAGGGTCGTATTAAATCCAAAATATATCGAAAAGTGATCCGTTCTGTTAACTTATATGGTGCCGAATGCTGACCAATTACAAAGAGCGCCAAAAATCGCATCGCTGTCATAAAGACTAATATGCTGAGATGAACGAGTGTAGTAACTAGCCTCGTTTATGTGGGCGAAGATATCCGATAGCGGTACGGTGCTGCGCCAATCAAGGAAGAAATGGGAAAAGGCCGTCTTTGATGGTTCAGCCACACTCTGCTCGAAATTGAAAACACAATGGAGAAAGCAGGTCTGAGAATCCAAATATATGGTAAACGTCCGAAAGGACGACCAAAGCAGCGATGGTATAGACACACAACACAAGGATTTACAAGCTGCTCAATTTTACCCGGATCTAGTCCACAACCATGCGAAATGGAGGATGTGTACATTGAGAACCGATTCCGCTTTCATATGGGATTAACTGCTAAAGAAGATATATTGATACATGTATATATTTGCTTATACGAGGATTGCCTTTTATATTTAGGGATTAGAGAACAAAAACAAATATTAATAATCGTAAATCACATTATTGTTTTTCAAAATATTCCCCATGAAGATCTATACACTTTTGCATGCGTTTGAACCAATTGTCGAAGCACTTTTTCAACTCTGATTGAGGTATCTCCAAAACATGCATTCTGAATGCAGCTACCGCTTCTTCAGGTGCCGAAAAACGTTGACCTCTCAGTTTGTTTTTACGTGTGGGAATAAAAAGAAATCATTTGGTGAAAGGTCAGGACTATATGGCGGATGACTCATCAAATCGATGTTTTGGGTGCTCAAAAATGCAGTTGTTTGAGCCGATGTATGAGAACTCGCATTGTCGTGGTGTAGAGTGATTCGTCTTCGGCAGTTGGTTTTCCTGATTTTTTAAAGGACAACTGGCAAACAGATTGTTGTGTATCACTCAGAATTGACTGTTCTGTGTTGTTCTAGCGGTACGGTTGTGACATGTCCAGTTTTTCCGAAAAAAATTGCGACCATTTGCTTGGAAAGCTTCGCGCGCAAACAACTTTTGTTAAATTTGGCTCATCTTGAAACACCCATACAGTCGACTGCTGTTTACTTTCGGGCTCATACGCGTAAATCGACGATTCATCACCTGTCACGATGTCATAGACGTGTTTTGAAGCACCGCGATCGTATTTTTCGAGCATTTATTTCGACCAATCGACACAAGCCTTTTTTTGAGCGATTGACAAATTGTGTGGGATCCAACGCGAACAAATTTTTAGACAGTTAAATGTTCATGCAATATTGAGTGCATGCTGGTCTTACTAATGCCTAAAGTTGTATCTATCTCACGATAGGTCACATGACGATCTTGCAATATCAATTCGCGCACAACATCAATGTTTTTCGGAACAACAACTGATTTTGGACGACCTTCACGAAATTCGTCTAGGAGTGAACTCCGACCACGATTGAATTCACCATACCATCGATAAACTCTGGTCCTTGATGGAGCTTCATCGCCAAAAGATGAAGCTCCATAATCTCGGGGGCAGATGATGGAGCTCCATCATCTGCCCCCGAGATGGGTGCAATTAATTTAATTATTAATTTAATAATTAAACTTCGTTAATTATTGAAATTAAAATCAATTAATTAAGCATTTAATTTTGTACACTTTTATCATATACAAATTGGCTACAAATTGAAGATATTATAATTTTCTGTTTACCTGATTATATCTGGCTTTAGGAAATCGTACTCATAATGATCAAAGTCATTAATGTTTCGTTCTCCAATAAAACTTGTTTCCAAGCTATTACTTGTTACCGACAGGCTGGAATCATTTAAACTGCCGACAGATGTATTGTTTTCTTTTTCATTATGAAAATGATCAACCAATGTTGAGCAACAACTTGAACGGCTAGTATTCGAACTGTTTAAGGAATCATCAGCAAAGCGCTTTCGTTTACGTTCTGTCTTCTAAATAATAGCCGACATATAAAACATAGAGCAAAAAAATCATTTGAAGACAAACTCTTTCAAATTTAAACAATAGTATATTTACAAACATTTAAGTTATAAGGTTTGTTCATGTTTCATTTAATAAGTAAAATGGCTTAAAACTAATAATCCGTATTCATGTTTTATTCTATTACGATAGAATAAATAGGATTTGCACGCATCAACGGCCATATTAAAAATTAAATGTCTAACACACTTGCTGATAATTGCATTATGATCACAGTGAAAATACACAACTAACAACTCTGGAAAACCAACAATATTGTACCTATAGCAATCGAAGTCAGTACTGTCGCTATCGATATCGTATAACTCAATAGTTTTTTAAAAACTGTAAAGTAGAAGACAACTTCTAATCATCATATAAATCATAGCTTTCCAATCGTCATATGATTACTACCTTGAATTTCGTTGTATGCATGCCTGTATAAAAAGTGATCGTGATCTGCAGTGTTATGGGATATCCATTTTTGGAATCGTCTAAGTCCGAGGGATGCACATCATTCGAAATCCTGCGACGCACGTTATAAAGAATTCGATTCCTGTTCAGAGTGCTTTCTTGAATGTATACGTGTCACAGGAGTACGCAAAGATTGGATATCCAATTGAGTTGATTGAACGAATTTTTGTTAAGTTGCAAATATCTTTGCTTCATCATATTTTTGTTATTCCATGCATCGCGCTAAGATTAAGTGGGATTCTTCATTTTATTTCTAGATATTTATCGTATCTCTATTCAATCTTGTATCCGAAGAATAACTCTTGGACTAATGCGTAATTATTGACATAAATGTGAATTCACAGGTCCCTTACTCACATTATTTACTTTGCTTTCAGGTAATTCAAATTAAGTAAAGTGCGTTCATTTTTTACCTTAACCATTTCGACCAAAAGGAATAAAAGTTCCGCAAGCAAGACTGTGCCATTGCCATATAATTCTGATAATTTTTGTACGAATTTTAACTCTGGCATCAAATTCGTTCATACATCTCATAATTATTTTTAACGTATTTACTAAACAGGGTTAGTTAGAAAATAGATATTTGCAGAACTCTATTTTAATTTCGAATTAGTGTTTCAAATTATGTCCGGATCGTAGATTATTGATTTGCATACATAGACTCTTGTAGATGTTAACGACAATTCTCTTCAGACACACAAATTGTCATGCTCAACGCATATGAAAGCCTTCTTGAGGTCAATGAAGCACATGTACATGCAAATTTTATATTCACGAGACTTCTCGACAATTAACCATTTGTTCATGATACTTATTACTCGTTTTTGAGAAGTCTAGCTCGAATGGCAGGAAGCGCCAACTATGAACAATTGGAGTAATGCGTTTTTAAATAATTTTAACAAGAAAATTACCTGAACGTTGCATTTCTTGTATCAAAAGTGTTATGAGTATACAAATCGAATCATAGAAGGATACTTAGATTTTCGTCAAACCAAAACTAAGTCTCTTAAACTCTTCAAGATAACAATGTATACTGACTTTCCGTAATGTAAGCAACGGCACCGATGTACACGTACGAACAATTCTGAGATTTAGTTAATAGAAACTATGGCAATTATAAGCAATCGATGGGTACGTGATATGGGACCGAGGTCTATAATATGCGCAAATTTAAAAACACACCACGAGATTACCTTATTATAATATGTTAAAAGAGCTAATAAATAAGCGCTTTGAGGTAATGTACAAAATGTTTCGCTTAAAATTTTGACTCCGCCGTTTAAGTGCTCCTTCGTCTCCGTCGCTTCGACCACACATCAACATATCTTGCCCAACTCTCCTGGCCCACCATCCACATCCGCATCAAACTCCGCCTTCTCGTAACTTTTCGTCTCATCGCTGTCGGCTCCCCATCGTTCATCAACCTTACTTTCTTAGACGACATTCGCCCCACCTCGCTATCGCTTCGTTCATGTCATACCCTCTTATTCCACGTTTCTAATTACTCCAACAACTACGGTCTCCGATCCTTCCTCGTCGCTGCCCTACTCGCCTGGAATCAACTCCTCTCGACCTCCGCTGCGCTTCCTTCTTTATCACATTCAAACCCCTCCACCGTTCACACCTTCTCGACACATGATTTACATTTTTGTTTTGTTGTGGTCATGTAAGCGTGCGCTGGCATCCATTTGCCACGTTAAAATAAATCTTTTTTACAAACTATTGAACATAGAAAACTGACTAATTATAAAACATTTGGGTGATATTTGATATTATCGATATCTGAAAATGGTATGGAGCTCACGTAGTAATACCAATATTCAATCAAAACAGAATAGTTAATTTACAAACATCAGCTTACGCATTCTTAAATTATAATTAAATCATAATTAGGTCATACCTGAGAGGAATAGTGGGGACTCTTTGTACTTTGTGACGATCTACAGATATGACATAATTAGCAATTAAAATATGCATTTATTAATATTTATAAATATTACGTGCTATCGAATTGTGAATGATCACGGTCAATTTCGGTCTGCTGTGAACTCGACGATCCAAAGTACGACATAATTGAACGCTGACTTGACTGACTCATTTATATAGCTATCTAAAATTTTAAAAAAACAATGTAAATAAAAATGATGTATAATATAATACGAGTGTACTGTAAGAAACGTTTGAATAAATCAATAATCTAAGCAAAATTAGAGAGCCACTGCATGTGTATTGAGTGAAATGAAGAAACAAACGTATTCCTTGATCAAATTGATGATCATCTGCGAAATAGACCTATATCATTTTGATAATCTTAATAATTAGATGAAAAAAGGAAAGAGATCAGAGGTTACAAAGGACTGTTTCCTTGAAGTATAAGTATTGAATTACAAACGGAGATAGGGTAGAGCAGACAACGAAGCAAAAACAAAAATAACCGACAATAAAAATGAAAAGCAACCAGAAGAATGCAAAAGTGAAGTCAACCCATCACTAGCTAGCGAGATTTGATTGTCGGGTACCTTGCAACCAGACAGTTGTGCGGAAATGGTGAATAAGGGGTTAACATTCAAAGTTGATTAGTCTTTATGCTGGAACGTGTAATGTAACTTCGTAAGCGGAGAATGCACCATAATTGATAGAAGTGAGCCGTTTCGCTCTGGAAATAGTTGGTGAAACCTCTTTTTAATATTATGTACTCCACTTCTAAGTTAAGGATATAATTTGAACTACACTATTGTAACCAACGGAGGGTGCAATAAGCGGAACTAGTGATATTTACATGTCTCCGTTTATCATTAGTAATAATTAAGTTAACCCCATTAACCGAGATGCTAGTTTCACTGCGACTTTGAGTCAGAGGAGAAAAGGAGTTAAGTGTCGTGTGCACACAGACTCCAAAAAATCTCCATATTATACTTGATAGTACTACCGTAGAGAATTGTTTTTCTACTTGGACTTGAATATTACATTCGCAATGATTGTGATACCAGGAAAGTAATAAAGAACGAACTTTTTGATATGAAAGCATAGGGTATTGACTGATCGCATATTCAAGGTCAAAAATAAATAATCAATTTTGTAATCATATGATCTGATCTATGACATTCTATTTTAGAAACTCGTATGATAAGGCGGGCTTAGCTGTAAACGATCAGTTCCTTGTATTGGGTAAAAAATTTTGACGAGGGTGATTGCAAGAATGACGGTAAGGTTATACCAGTTGCTGATAGCAACTGGTATATTCATCTGCTAAATTGAAGTTTTACAAGCTATATTCGAGGATACTGGTTGATTACCATAAGTGGTAAATAATGTCGAACAAGATTATACTATGTTCGGAACTTCAAATGCTAGGCAACTGTGAAAATTTGTGGTTTGAAGGCTCTAAATTATTGTAGTGGATAAATTTATCCAGCTGTGTGGTTAATACAATTAGTGAGAGAGACAATCCAACAGAAAAAACTGGCTAGCCGAGCAATCGTGTTAAATAATTCAATGGAGATTGCTTATGACTACCGAAAAGTAAAGAGAACTGTTTTAGCAGTTACTGAAACAAATCAGACAACGTAAGCGAAATTTAGTGAACACCTCAAACTTGAACATCGGGTATCTTCTAAAATATTTTGGAAGATGATCAAGATCCTTTGTTCTGAAGAGCAGAAAAATCTCAAAGTCAGTGTTGTAAAAAGAAAAAAATTAGAATTTTATTAAATCATGTGGCATTCGTCGAGGAAGTTGAAGAATATTTTTTAGAAAATACGAAAGGTATACACACATTAGAATGTGCCATTGTGGTTGTTAAAAAACACAAAAAGCAACTCAGATGGGGTTGATATTATCCAGTTTAAAGTTCTTACGGCTGTTAACATTATAAATTTTTAGTTAAAACGAAAGTTAAACATTGCATCGAAGTCGGGCAAGGCATTGAGTGTGTCAAACATGGATTGTAGTATTCAGCTATAAGTAAGGTAATCAGTGTATTTTCCAATTACAAGAGCACTACACTTCTTAGTAAACCCGGTAAGCTATTCACTTGGATTCTTTAATTAAGGATACAATCTATAATTAAAAGAGTTGCAAGAAGAGCAATGTAATTTTTGTCAATGCCATAAAACTAACGAGCTATTTACACTCTTAAAAATTTTCGAACAGTCCTTGGAGTTGCCTCTATGTTATTTGTGCATCTACGAAAAAAAGGATTTATTTTAACGTGGCAAATGCGTGCCAGCGCACGCTTACATGACCACAACAAAACAAGACTGTGAATCAGGTGTCGAGAAGGTGTGAACGGAGGAGGTGTTTGAATATGATAAAGGAGGGGGCGCGGCGGACGTCGAGAGGGAGTTGATTCCAGGCGAGTGAAGCGGCGACGAGGAAGGATCGGAGACCGTAGTTGTTGGAGTAATTAGGAACGTGGAATAAGAGGGTATGACATGAACGAAGCGATAGCGAGGTGGGGCGAATGTCGTCTAAGAAAGTAAGGTTGATGAACGATGGAAAGTCAACAGCAATGACACGAAAAGTTACGAGAAGGCGGATTTTGATGCGTATGTGGATGGTGGGACAGGAGAGTTGGTTCAGATATGTGGATATGTGGTCGAAGCGACGGAGACGAAAGAGCACTCGAACGGCGGTGTTGATTATTCGTTGTAGAGGTAGGATGATGGATTTTGGAGAATTGGCGAAAAGGCTAAGGCAGTAATCGATTTTAGGGAAAAGAAGCGATGAATGAAGATACATACAAGAACGGAAGTCGATAAGGGGGCGGATACGGCGGATATCACGGAGAATTAAGTTAGATGAGCGGACCTTGTCACGGACGAAGGGTTTAAGGGAAAGGTGATCATCGAAATGGAAGCCTAAGAAAGTGAGATTGTGGACTATGGGGATGATTGATGAGGCAAAATATACAGTGGGAGGATATATGTTTGGTTTCCGGGGGAGGATCCACATTATTTTGGACTTTTCGGGGTTTAGAACGAGATGGAGATTGGAGAGACGTTTGTAGATAGAAGAAAGACAGTTGGAGGCAGAAATGCCGATATCGTGTATGCGATGTGCGGGTGCATGAGCATAGATTAGAATGTCATCGGCGTATTGCATAACCTTAAAGGAGTAAGGTTTGATAAACGGAGATAGATCGCCAAGCAGAAGAGAGAAAATCAGGGGACCTAGGACTGAACCTTGTGGGACTCCGCAAAAAATAGGGATGGGAGGGGAGGATGATGAATTAGAACAGACGCGAAAGGAACGGTCGGATAGATATGAGGCGAACCATGCTACGGAGGAGGAAGAAAAGCCGTAATCATAACGAATGCGAGAAAGGAGGACAGAGTGGTCGACAATGTCGAATGCGGAGGAGAGGTCGAGGGAGATAAGAACACTATATAGAGCCTTGTCTCGAGAAATGAGTAAGTCGTTGTACACTTTTATGCATGCGATTTCTGTCGAGTGATTAGAGCGGAAAGCGGATTGGAAAGGAGGGTACAGATTGGATGATGAGAGATAAGCGTTGATTTGTATTAAGATGAGGCGTTCTAAGAGCTTTTAAAGAGTAGGGAGTAGTGAAATGGGGCTATAGATAGAAGGAAGGGAGGGGTCGAGCGATTGTTTCTTAAGGAGGGGACGAACGATTGCGGATTTCTAGTGTGAAGGGAAGATACGACTGCGGATGGACGAGTTAAACAAGGTTGTGAGAAATGGGGATATCGATGAGCATATAGATTTTAATATGTGAGTAGGCAGGGGATCGGCAGGTGAGGTTTTGTTGGGCAAGGACATGAGGACAGATGATACTTCTGTAGGTGAGACAGGGAGAAGATGAAAGAGTTCCGGAAGGATGAGATTAGACTGGGCAGAGTGGGATAGGATGGAGACCGGGGTGTGAGAGAGCAACGTGGATACTTTAGTCTGGAGAAATGACGAATAAGTCATTTCTTTATAATTTCTTATATTCTTTATGAATAAGTCATACTTTAGCCTGGAGAAATGACGAAAGTGTTCATCCGAGTTCGTAAAAAGAGATGGTAGATAATAAAGGATTACGGAGTGTCACAATATCATGGTATTTCACTTTCATCTCCAAGAAAGAAATAGTCAATTATGGTGTCTTGGGTTGGGAAATCTGAAGTAAATGAAATTACTTTTCGATGATAATAAATGCAAATCCCTTCGCTCAAGTTTTATAAACGTTCGTTTTGTAACAGAGACAGCCGTCGTCAAATGATGTTGGTGCTTCAAGGTGTTTCTGTGACTATCGACAAAATATCTCTTGTGGAAGCGAACACTGGTGCAGCACAATTGACAATAAAGGTCGATATCCGGTGTACATATGAATTATGATGGGAATTCCTGTACTATTCGATTAATTTTTTGAATATTCGATTGAGGATTTCTTGGCATGTTTATCTTTTTATATTATTTTTGATTACTACAGTTGATATCATTGTTTGATTTGTATCCCTATTTATAGATTATCTATGGAATCTGATTCGTCAACGTTGCCGGTATAATTAGTAGTTAATAATAAGGTAAAATAATGAAATTGGATCACGAGTCAAATTAATTAATTAGGTCAAATGATTATACAGTACAAGTAATAAAAAATTGACCTAGCAAGAAAAATTGACCTAATATCAAAAAATTGACAAAAAATTGACCTAATAACTTCTTAACTATAATAATTAATTTGATATGTGACATTTGTGCGAATCACAGTAATCCTGATTACTGAAAAAAAATTGACTTTATTGACTTTTAGTTGCCCTAGTAATAATTCATCGCTCTCTTAAGATACGATTGCATAGTGAGCACGCAAGGATAAAAGCAACTAGGGCATTGTACTACATCAAAAATACATTTATCAGACTGTCACCTCCAATGCTTGGTATCATATTTTATTCACTAGTCCGCCCTCATCTAGAGTACTGCATCTCTGCATGCTTTCCTACCACTAAGCGAGAATTGCTCGACTATGAGTCGGTACTGAAGAGAGGTTCAAGAATATGCTTTAGGGCTGGAACGTCCTACTGCATGCGGCTGCGTGCACTAGGGTTAAGCTCGATTCGTGACAGATTTGTCTTACTAGACTTGTCCTGCCTTTGGAGATTGTAAACAAACTTGATGGCTTCCCGCTAAAATCCTTGGATTGTGAAGTAGGACATTACGCGGTCACTCGAAATCGCTGTATAATATGCACCATTCTCAATTGCCTGCCAACTTTCGAATGTTACATCGCGCGCTCAACTTGTGGAATGTGTTACCTGAGAAAGTCGTCGCTGCTTCTTCGATGAAGCACTTCAAGGGAGTGTCTAGCATGGATGGAGAATCGATACTCGCACTTCAACGGATATCTTGAATCCTGCTTATCTTGATGCTGACAATTTACTAAATTAATTTGTAAATTTTTTCTGATCAGGCAAAACAGCTTCGCAGCTAACGCCTTGTATTTAATAATAATTTATATTTATATAAAGTTTAAATTTAAAATTGAAATTTTGAATAAAAGTCAATTTTTATGAATTATTATTATTATTTTTTCACCTTAAAAAAATTTGGTTTCTGATAAACATACAATACGATATTTTTCACGGATTGCTTCACAATTGAAATTATGATTCTGGTTAATTATTATTAATATTATTATAATATTCAGAATAACTTTGGGTAGAATTACAACGAGAAGATAACAAACAGAATCAAATCGACTTTTTAATTAATCGACTAAAACAACAAACTTAACTACACCTTTAAAAATTACAATTCTGAAGCAAATCACATTTGGTTTAACGTATGGTTCGCGGACAACCATCAGATAAGCACTTGTGTTGCAATTGCAACGGCCCCGCTGCCGTCTGCAAAGGTTGCCGCTGCGCTAAGTCAAACAAGATATGCTTTAACTGCCGCGCACCGAGATGCAGAAACAAAACCTCTAATATCGACGCTACAATTCAATCCAACACGCAACTTGATAATCAACCGACGGATGCTTGTCAGAATGACTTTCTCAACGAGGAAATACCCAGCACCCCTAAATCAATAACCG
This sequence comes from Pomphorhynchus laevis, assembly GCA_012934845.2. Lineage (NCBI taxonomy): Eukaryota > Metazoa > Acanthocephala > Palaeacanthocephala > Echinorhynchida > Pomphorhynchidae > Pomphorhynchus > Pomphorhynchus laevis. Next base: position 158,196 of record WNNJ02001333.1, on the reverse strand, counting down.
ACTTATTTAACGCAGTAATTCATTGGAGACCTAACCTAATAGAATTGCCACGTTGTTCCGCCAGTCACAAAATAGTCGAGATCCTGGCCAATTTATATTGGGAATCCTCAGAAGCCCATGCCGACACTCGGACACTACTTCAGAAAACAACGGTCTTCTCTCACTGTATTTTGCAAAGAATACCATCCAGAAAAATCTTGCTGGTTCGCAAGACTCTCGAGCGAAGATTAGTCAGTTGGCAAAATAAAGATTACGAAACTCTTTATAACGAAGCTTTGTATCTGCAAAGTAATTTCGGATCCCGCAAGCCTCTTCCACCGAGAAGCTGGGTTAAACGTTATCAAGGCCTAGTAACAAAGGGCCAAATAAGAGCCAGCTCGACTGTGCTAGAAGACACGATTGAAACAAAAGCCCTGCATCTACAACATATCATTGATGGCACTTCAGTAATATCAATGCTTCAAGACTTACACCCCGAGGCACATCAAGCTGATCCAGATACCCTCTTGACTACCCCGTTCCCTGGATCCAAAGTACATCATCTCAGCCGGTTCTATGCTCTGGACGAAACACACATTATCAGATCGAGTAAAAAAACCAAAGGAAGCTCGGGTCCGTCCGGAATTGATGCTCGCTCATGGCTTCACATGCTGACAGATTTTGATTCGAATTCACTCAGCCTAGCCAAAGCACTTGTCAAATTCGCTATCTTCGTCGCAACAGAACCACTCACTCCAGGAACTTTAGATGCTTTCACCGCTTGCCGTCTGGTTGCTTTAGAGAAAAAGTCAGGAGGAATCCGCCCCATAGGTATTTGCAATACTGTCAGACGCATTATAAGCCGGGCCATTCTAGATATTGTTCGCAATGACATTCAGGACGTTGCTGGGTCCGTTCAATTGGGGGCTTCTCAAAAAGGCGGTATCGAAGTCGCCATCAGCACACTTAGAGATGAGTTTAACCGTCACGACGACCACTGTATTTTGTCAATCGATGCTTCAAATGCTTTCAACCAAAAAAACAGAGCGGTGGCATTACACAACATAGATTTTGTATGCTCGTCGCTTTCTCGGGCTCTTTGTAATATCTACACAAACCCTGCACAACTCATTGTGGGAAGTCAAAGCTTATACTCTACCGAAGGTTTCACCCAGGGCGATCCTTTTGCGATGGCTGGCTTCGCCCTGACCTCTCTCCCTTTGATAAAAGCAATTCAACGCATAGTTCCGTCGGTCTTCCAAAAATGGTATGCAGATGACGCCAACTTTATTGGGACCACTGACGTTTTGAAACAGGTATGGGAAGTGCTTCATACCGATGGACCAAAGTATAGCTATTTCGTAAACACACGTAAGTCTCACCTCCTATCACACCTTCATATTGATCAATCGAACCTCCCCGACCCCGAAATAAAAACTTCCACCGATGGAATCATCATTCTCGGCAGTCCAGTCGGGTCCAACGATTTTGTAAATGCAGCAACCGCAAAACTTCTGTCTACATGGACCACAATGCTGCAACGTCTCGATTATGTTGCCAAGGTAGATCCGCATGTCGCTTTTGCAGGATTAATCAACTCCGTCCAATTTAAGTGGACACATATAATGCGCACCTGCGACTGTTCAGCCACTATCTGGTCGGATCTGTCACACACCTTAACCACACAGCTTCTCCCAAACTTCGTGTCCTGGGACCTCGATGAAGACTGGAAGTCAATATTGTGCTCTCCTTTAAAATTTGGAGGTATTGGAATCGCGAACCCTGCAACCATAGCCACACTTGAACGCAAATCCTCAAACATGCTAATTTCAACCTATAATTCTGGTTCAGGTGTCGATAGCCTAAGAGAGAGACAGAAAACTATGCTTAGCGAAATCAAGACACTACGATCACTATCGCACCAAGAACGCCTCTCTAAAATTCCGATCTTAGCGATACCCGCAACCAGTAATCTGATCGCGCATGCTGCTCGCAGTGGAGCTTCTTCGTGGTTAAGTGCGCTTCCGCTCAAGCATGAAAATTTTTATCTTTCTTCTAACGAATTCAGGGATGCTTTGAACGCAAGGTATGGACATACTGATCCTAAGATTGGAGTTAGCAACTGCATTTGCGGCACTCGAGTCAGTGTGGCTCATTCCTTATCATGTAGACGAGGTGCTTTGCCTTCGATCCGGCATAATGCAGTCCGCGACATCATCTCACACTATCTTAGCCGCATATCTCACGGCGTAGCTTGCGAACCTCAGCTAACCGAGGTTCCTGAAAATATTACTTTCGAACGAACAACAACCCGTGATCCAAGCGCGCGTCTTGACATAGTTTGTTCCGGGCTACACGGTAGTCGATTTGAGCGAACATTTTTTGATGTTAATGTATTTGCTGCACCTGCTCAATCGAACATATCAAGGAAGCCTGAGTCTGTTTTCGAATACAACGAGAGTCGCAAGAAAGCCAAATACAGTGAACGGATTGCGCTAGTTGAACGAGGGTCTTTCATACCTCTTATTTTCTCCACTTCGGGAGGAATGGGCATAGAAGCGGAAAGATTAATCAAAACCACGGCTTCAAAACTGACGCATCGGTCAACGCGTTCTTATCCTGATCTAGCCATAAAGATGAAACGAGACATCAGTTTTGAAATCGCACGATCAGTTTCTGCATGCTTACGCTCGCCACGTTCCAGCTGTTCCAAACCTATTAATCTTATGACAACCCACCACAGCGAGTTTTGCGCTGTGCTCGAAGTCTAATTATGTCTTCTTCACTGTGTCTGCGAATGCCGCAATCAAGTAGAAGACATCCAATCTTTCCCGACAATAAATCTCATTTATAGGCCCGTTTACGGGAACCTAATTTCTGTAAAATTTACTTTTCTTTTTCAATAAAGTTATTATTCTAAAAAAAAATTTTTTTCGTGGAGTACAACAGGGTGATCCGCTTAGCCCGCTATTATTCTCTTTTTTTGGACCTTCCAAATTTTATTCGTTCATCAGTATCATATGTTACAACTATATTGTATGCGGATGATTTAGCCTTGATAACATTAAATAAGGATAACGCACAATTGGCGATTTCAGCTCTGTTAAATTATTGCGAAACTAATGGACTCATTATTAATACAGAAAAATCCAAAATTATTAAATTCAGAAAAGGTGGACCTTGTCGTCGTGATGACGTGCTGTATATCAAGGACAATATTTTAGAGTTCGTGCCAACATATAAGTATCTTGGATTTTTGCTTAGCTCGCGATGGTCATTCAAAGCGCATCTATTGAAACAATCTGCAAAAGTATTGAAATCTACGAATGCGGCTTCTAAACTTGGATTACTTTCGTTTGAGGGTGCGGTTAGTTACTTTAACATAATGCTGCTACCTATTTTGAGTTATGGAATTAAATGTTTCTGGACCGATTTGTTACCAACGAATTTTCAGATAATTGACAAATGTTTCTGGCGATTCCTAAAGCGAGTGGTAGGGGTCTCGCCCAAAGCTTCCTCTACGGCTGTGGCCGTCCTTAGTAGATCAACACCCTTGTCAGTAAAAATATTAAATGATTTACATCTTGACTCGACATATGCTTATTTAGAAAACCGATATCTCTTTGATTCCAAAGTCAGTAGATTAGATCCTGATATATTATGTTCCCCTGTTTACACACAATCAACTTGGAGGAACCCAAACTATCACAAACGTCCGCTTATCTGGCGTCTATCATTAGATGGCTATCATTCAAAATTTTGCATTATTCGGCTTCCTTTCCACTCTCGCACTTCCAGCTGTTATTGTCGATTTTGCTCATTATCTTGCTCTTCTCTGCTACATGTTTTTAAGTGTCCTTACTTATCCTCTTTGCCATTAAAACTTATTGACAAGGGTCAGTTGTACTTGTAATTAGCTTATGCATTTCATTGTACTAACATTACAGTTTTTATACGCAATGCTGGCTAACTCACTTTATTTATTTTGTTTGATTATTTTAAGATAAGATAAGATAAGGATTTTCTTAAACAAAACTTGTAACCGATAAAAAACGTGTTACACAGAACAAAACATGCAAGAGAAGACAAAAATAATATCAATTCGTTAATCATTCAATCTTCTATTTATTCTACGGCCTCAGGTCCAGCGGGATCTGAGCCCTCCAGCTAATCCAACACGCCGCTCTTCGACTGAACCACCCGGGGTCTATCACCCCCCCCCGAAGAATCCAATCTAGGCGGACTATGCGCGGTAATCGCGAGATGAGGAGCTTGAGAAACCTTAGTCTTTGCTCTGGAGGACGTCCTCTCGAAAAGAAGACTAATCCCGAGATAGCCCAAGTACCCCAGAGGCGCACTTGGGTTTTCCCATTCAACGACAGATGCTGAGCCCGTTTCAGGGCCAACCTAGCTTTCTTCAGGATACGTTTAAGTCTATCCAGGTCAGCTTTCGCCGACCAGTTCACCGTAACAGTGAACCCCAGGTATTTTACTCGACTTGTGAAGGTAGGGAGTGGTTGATTAGTCAATATAGAAGATAGAGCTGAGAGTGCTAGTCTCTTTAATTTTTTCTTTGTCGCAGGGGTGCCATGAAAGACAACTACCTGCGATTTTGATGAATTTAAAATAAGATTGGATAGGGTCAGCTGGTCTGTTAATCTTAAAAAGAAACGGCTGATGTCCGAAGCGACATCTTTGCACCTGCGTCCAGAGAACAGGGCCGTGGTATCATCAGCGTATACCACTAGATGTTGATCACGTTTAAAATTCTTGAATAGTACAATGGAGGCAGCAAGAAATAAGATAGGAGAAAGTGGGGATCCTTGGGGCACACCTGTAATAGGGTAGAACTGACACGCATCAGGGTCGTCTTCATAGTAGAACCTCTTGGTAAACAGTAATATCTCCACCCTGTTAACAATTCTCGCAGGCAACCCGAGGGACCTGAGAGAGGAGATAACAAAGGGAATGGAAATGCGGTCAAATGCAGCAGAAAAGTCAAGGAAAACAGCCACAGCTAGTTGATGGCTATTATCCCTACAAAACTGATGCACTTCACCTATTGCTGAATGAACCGAGCGTCCCTTGACAAACCCGTGAAAACTCGGTGGGATCAAATTACGCCTACTTAAATGGTCGCGGATTCTACGCGCAAGCGCTTTTTCGTAGATGGAGATGAGGGAGTTTTGAATCGAAATGGGACGCAGATCTTTGGGACATGAAACGGACTATGCTTTGGTAAGAAAATTCTACGACTAATATTGATGCCGGCTACATCGGATGGTGAGGCTAAAAGCATTGTGACGGCCACTTCTCTTCTTTGATCGGCTGTCAAAAGCTGACAGACTCGAGAAGATAGTGGAGCGACGGATTTAGAGGTGCCCGGAAGTGGCCCCCAGGAGTTAAGGATATCTGTAACAGATAAGTCCCTGCTCCTGAAGTCACCCCAAGGCGGGATTGGTTGGGGAGATTGAGTGGCTCCATAATTATGTAGGGATAGTGACTCCTTCAAAACATTATCAAGGCCTATACTACCAATCCAACCCAAAGCTCTATCCTTCCAACAGACAAACTTCTCCTTCTTGAATATCTTCCAGAAGGAAGACTGAGAAGGGTTAAGGTGAGCGATGTTCGCCTTATCCCTGCTCAGCTGGAACCTATATCTAGTGCTCCAGTATTCATTCGAGATGGCCTGCCTGGCGGAAACAGAGACATTGGGAAGACGTAGCATTTTAGCCAAAACCTTGAGTTTTGTTGGAGTGGGATTGTAAATATGACCTTTATAGGTAGTCGAAAGAAACGCGGTAGCTTGCGAGGAGAGGAAGGAATTAAATTCGGTCAAATTCTCATTACCAATTCTGGGGAAGAGTTGGATAGCCGCCTGAAAGAAAGCCACTCTGATGGGATCAAAGTGAAACCTCCTTCTAAGCAACGTATCTTCCTCTATCCGCCAACGAATTAGGTCATGAGAGATGGTCTGTTTTTGGCGCGACTGCTCAGTACAGATGGGTTTCAACAACCACATCTTATGAAGCAGTAATATGTCGAGGAGAGAATTAGTTGTTGAGCAATGAAAAGTTGGGGACGGTGGTTTGTGAATAAGGTAATCGTTCCTGGCTCTGCGGAGTGCTGCATTAATCCAACGACCAGTTCTGTCGTTGAAGTCACCGAGTAACATGTCATAGCCACTACCCAAAATACGGTCCAGGAGATCACGGTTCTTGTGAATTTCCCCTGGCCTAATATAGATATTGGCTATGCTGATACGTTTACCATTCTTACAAAGTGAAACAGCTAAACAAGACAGGGCTGGACAAGAATAGTTTAAAAGAAGGGATGATCTTAAGGAGCATTTAACTAGGGTTAAAAGACCTTGAGATGAAGAGGCGTGAGGAGGGGTTATGTACGGAGTGAAGTGGGTGTAAATATGCTTGGGGATAAATCGAGTAATGTCCTGGGGGATACGGATAGACCGCGTCTCCTGAAGGACTATAACATCCGCATCTCTACCAGATAGAAGGCTAAGGGCAGAAGCACCTCCCGAATTCCACTGAAGTATATTCAGTGAAAAAGGCTCTTGACTACTTTGCATTGTGTTACGACAGCTGGAGTGGGATGCCTACCTCCTAGCAGAAACTAGGAGAGAGAAAGTTGCCCTTCTCACTCCCAGCCCTACCAGGAGAAGACACTTGCCCACCGGCATTATCTTCATCTCCCTTTGAGGCCAACAACTCCCAACATATATCATCTTTCTTTGCCAACTTCAAGGAAGCCAACTTTTGTTTAGAAGATGATCTCTTCTTAGAACGGGGGCTCTCTTTGAAGAGGTAAGAATCGTCGATGGAGGAGAACGGGACTCCTCGAATTTCGCTATCAGATGGTTCGTTAAGGCTCGAATCTCGTCTTTATATATCTGTAGTCTTGCGTCAACAATTTTGAAAATGTCGGTGTCCGACATACTATAACCGTTTGAATTGGATAAGCTGGCAGCGGCAAAGTGGGCCGGTTTGACCGGTGCCCCACAATGCCTTAATTTGTATTCTTTGAAGATAGGACATCTTCTAGACCAGGCCGGGTGCTGACCACCACAATTGGAACACAGAGGGGGAGAGAACATTTCCCCTCATGGACTTCGGAAGAGCTGCAAACCCCACACGTATGGGGCCTAGTACAGTTCGAGGACCAGTGCCCCCAGAGGTGGCACCCATTGCAATGGGGGTATGTTAAGTCATCAGCATCTACGATATTGAAAGAAAGATTGTACCCCAAAAAGGGGTTACATTTGCTTTTAGCCAGACATTCCGCCTGGTCGACTGCGGTAGAACATAATGCTATTGGTATAGCCTGGCCTTTCTTGCCCAGGATTGGGCGAATATTATGAATTTTGAACTCAGATGTGAGAGCAATGATATCTTCCTCCGTTGCGAAGGGCGGAAAATTATTAATTTTCAGAGTCGCCTGAATAGGCCTGTAAGTAGTTGACCCAAATTCTTTTAGGTGTGTTTCGAAAAATTCTAGGTACGATGCTGCCAGATCTGGAGAGCTGAAAGAAACCCTGATTTCGGAATCTAAATATTTTATCGAATTAAATAGAATTCTCTTCTTATAAGAGCTTGTAAACTCTCTCAGAAAAATATTGAAAAGATTCTTCCTTTCAAATGGTTGAAGAAGTCTGATTATTACCAGATTCACCACTTTAGGCACAGGAGGGAGTTCTCCATCCGTGCTTGAGATTAAAAAATTAGACGAAATAGGACTAACCTTGTTTTCTTTGGCTTGAAAATTCGATTTTAAATTGGAAATACCTGAGTTCCGTTCCATATTTGCTTGATTTTGTAAGTTGTTTGAAGCATCGATGGTAATTTTTTTACAATTTTTTCTCGATATTTTGATTACTATGCTACTGTTTCTCTTACTATGCTACTGTTTCTGTTTAAGGGCTTTTGTGTTACCCGAAGCCGACAGGCGTTAACGGGAAAATAAAAACGCTGTATTATTATTTTTTTTCATTACTATTATTTTTTTAAATGAATAAAGTACTATCAACAGACAATTGTTCTAAACGTACCATTGAAAATTGCAGGCTTGTAACAGCTATACATTATTATTAATAATAATAGCTCCCAAACGAGCAACATGGGTTTCGCCGTGGTAGATCTACGACTGACGCTATTAGAATTGTTAGAGACCTGGTCATTGACTCGTACAGTCGTCACACATCGTTGTATGCAATTTTCATTGATTTTCAAAAAGCATTTGATTCAGTTAATCGAAACATTCTCCTTGATAAACTCCATAGAAGATTTGGAATTTCTGGTCGTTTTCTGAATCTATTGCTTGGAGTACTACAACCTAGTTCGGTACGTGTATTTGATGGACTCAGATTTTCGGATTCGTTTGTGATTGACCGAGGCGTGCTACAGGGAGACCCTATGAGCCCTTTATTATTTTCAGTCTTTTTAGCGGACTTACCGGAGATGCTACGTAGCTTTTCCTCAAAAATAAAATGTGTTTTGTATGCTGATGATCTCGTCATATTATCGTCAAATGGTATCGCGGCTCAAAAAGCCTTGACAGCCCTAGAGAGGTTTTGTGTAGTAAACGAGATATCAATAAATAAACGAAAGTCAAAGGTCTGGAAATTTAGAAAAGGTGGACCGTTATGTCGTAATGATAGATTAGTAATCGACGGTGAACCTTTGGAATTTTGTAACAGCTATACATACCTAGGCATTCTACTGACGTCAAGATGGTCTTTTACGCAACATATGGAACAAAAAGCATCGAAACTGGCGATAGTTACCTCACTTGATAACAATATAGGTTCCTTATCTTTTGAAGGCGCGCTAAACTACTTTAGGATCATGCTTCTACCAATAATTACTTATGGAATTCAGGCAATATGGTTAGATCTAAGGGCAGATAATTTCAGACAATTGGATGCCTGCAAATGGCGCTTTGTCAAGCGGATAGTTGGATTATCTCCGAGAATATCATCTACTATTGTGGCCTTTCTCGCTCGTTTAGAACAGTGCTACATCGAAATAAGTGATCGGTTAAAACTTCCACACACAGCGGAATTCGACAAAAATGCCGAAACATTTAAAAATAAATTGAATAATTTGGACAACGATCATAAGCTAACACCCATTTTCACTCAAACAGCATGGAAAGCAGCTTCTTACTCAAAACGGTCTTTAGCTTGGCGTGTATCAACACACGGTTATCATGACAAGTATTGTTCAATAAAAATTCAATGTCACGATAGATCAGATATGTGCATATGTATATTCTCTCGTCATTTTTGCAAATCGATCCTACATGTATTTTCTTGCCCGTACCTTAAACAACTATCATTAAAAGAGATTGACATGTTACCCACTCAACGCTAATCAGCAATCAAATTCTACATATTCAAAGCGCAATACTGAAGAATGAAAAGAATTATAATTACAAATATTACTCACATTTGTAACTTCACATATTCTTTGTGAATTTTGATTATTTATTTGTTTATGATTATTTTTCCCTGGCCGCGAGGCAAGCAGGGCAATAATACCTCTTCATTATTATTAATTGACAACAAATTGAGCCGAGGCTCTTTACAAGTTGCTTCACAAAATAAAAAGAATAAAAAGAATAAGAGTCGATTTGTCCCTCCCTCATCAGATGAACTACTGAAAATCCCACCGTTGTCTTGAGAAGGAAGGGTCATCATCCAGTAGGGCGCAAAAACTTGAAGCAGTAGACGACAAAACGGTCGCACTCTGAAGCGAATTCCAAGATCGTACGACTCGTTTGGCAAAGCAGGAAACTGCATGCATGTACCTTTGTGTTTTCAGCATCAGGGTGTGTCCGCGAAGAGAAGGTTGACTTCTCAGTTGCAGTAGGTGTGACAGTGGATGATCTTTAGTATGCAGAATTTTCCAAACAAGAGAGAGATCTCACTTGTCACGGATATATCGCAGACAAGGCATATTTAATATCTGGAGGCGTTTCGCGTAGCCAAAAATATGCAGCCCTGAGACTAATTTAGTTGTTGATCTGAACACTTTCTCCAATGCACGACGCTCATAAGTAGTTTCGGGATAACAAGCTGGCGATGCGTATAAGATATGGCTCAAGAAAAACGCATTTGCTAAGGTATGGTAACATAACGGATCTATGCCTATCAGAGCTCGACGAGTATGTCCTATTAAGCGTTTTGTGATGCAACACACGTAGTCTGAATGCTTTCGAGTGGATAAGTCAGCACAAACCCAAACTCCCAAATCTTTATATGAGTGGGTTCTTTCGATACTAATTGAACCAAACTGGTACTCACCTCCAAAATGATCACATGATCTTCGTGATATACGCACACATGTACACTTAGCGGAATTGATCCTCAAGTGATTTCGTTTAGACCAATTAGATATAACGTCGACGTCGCTTTGTAAATGCTGTTTATCAAGATCGGAAATAATAGGTCGCCAAACTTTAGGATCATCCGCATATAATAAACTGAATGAACTAATATTTGGTATCAAATCGTTGATATAAAGACTGAATAAGATGGGACCCAATACACTTCCCTGTGGAACACCTAACAACACTGGAAATGGACTCGACAGCGACTCACTTACTCGTACGACACTTTGTCGGTTGGAAAGGAATACACGAATCCAGTTTATGATCCTCTTATCAAGATGAATGTGCTCCAACTTCTCAATAAGACGCGTGTGATTAACTGAGTCGAACGCTTTTGAGAAATCAAAAGCGTGGAATAACCTTTTCGGAAGCCATGATGTGCTGGGTTCAAAATTTGATATCTATCTAGAAATTCTATTATTCGTCGCTTAATCAATCTCTCTAGCACACGACAACACACGCAAGTGAGACTAATAGGCCTATAATTGTCAATGGACGAACTATCCCCTTTCTTATAAATAGGACAGATGATGGAATTCTGCCAATCAGAAGGAACAACGCCAAAAGCAACAGACGCAGAGAAAATATTGTAAAGCGGATGACATATTATGTCAGCGATGTTGCGCAGATATACGGGCGGTAAGCCATCTGGACCCGCACCTGCTTTGCATTTAAGTTTCCGAAGCTCTTGGAGAACATCATCACATCGGAAGAGGTCTCTGGTGTCATCTCCGGGCGATTCAAATGTACACAGATCACCCATTGTCACTTCCTTATGATCAAGATTCAAAGAATGGAAATGATTTCCAAACATATTTGATATCTGCAAAGAATCAGTTATGAATTTCCCATCGTCACGTTGTATGCAATTTATAGGTTTACAGCGCGTATGCTTAACAGTCACATACCTAAAGAAAGAGCGGGGATCACGGTGACAGTTTATACTTAGCTGTTTTTCGAAAGATCGCCTACCAGTTCGCTTCATGGACGTAACGAGGTTTCGCCATTTCTTATAAGTGCTGAAATTAGCTCTGTCTTTACGATAGTCATTAAAGGCCTTACGTCTCATCTTTAAAGCATGTTTTATGTCGCTATTAAACCAAGGCGGTGAGATCGATGTCAAACAGTGTTTACTCTGAAGAGGTGAGAAACGATTAAGGAGGTGGTACAGAGTATCCCTGAAAAACTGCCATGAATATTCGACGCCAACATCAAAAGCATCCAACCACTTTACCCCAACGAGATATTTATTTACTAGAGCAAAGTCAGTTCTGAATGGGTTTACAGACGACGTCGGATTTACGCCATGTGAGTAGACATCGCTCAGACCAATCGAAATGACCACATGATCTGAATGACCTATTGGGTCCAGATAGCTTAATCTATCGAGAATGTCATATGGTACAGTAAGGCATAAATCCAAAAGTGAATGTGAATCCTGTGAAAATATTGTACTCTGACTGACATGTTGCTTAAGAGCCAAGCTGTTTATTAAGCCAAGTAGCTTCAAACTCTCGACATCCGAGTCATTGGAAGTGTAATTAACCCAATTGACAGATAGCATGTTGAAAAAGCCGAGTACAACAAATCTATCACAATAACTACTTCTCTCCATTAAAGCAGCTATGCTATCTGTGTTTGATCTTGGAGAACGATACACAGTCAATACCGTTATTGGGTGTTGACAATATAGCCTAATACACAATGCTTCATTATGGTTAATAGCATCACTAAGAGTTTCAATTACTCGGAATTGAAGCCTATTAGAGATATACGCGATAACACCTCCTCCAATCGTGCCTGTTCTATCACTTCTACTTATGCTGTATCCCTCAATAGATATATATACGTCTGCTATTGACGAGCTAAGCCAAGATTATGTGAAAATACCTACATCTGGTACGATATCTTGAAAGAGACATTTTATTTCATCTAACTTATTAAGTAGACTACAAATATTCGAGTAAATGATTTTTAAACCACCATTATTTGTGCTCAACTTGAAGGAAAAATCGCGAAGAGATTTTCGAAATTCACGAATACACCGATCGACATTGAGGCAAGGTGAAACAGTGAATATTTCACGTCTTAGGCGGAGGGCGCCAAAGTGGTAAGAAGGCTTGCAGGATTGATCACATCTGACAGTCCCTTCCAATGAATATGTAGACGCCTCCGCACAACTCGGAAATTTTGTATTGCCAAATTATTTTCACCCAACTCTAATCGACATGCTAACTCTGATTTAGCTTCTTTCAAACGAAATCGATCATATATGCTCAGATCGCGTAGCAGACGTATACTCGACCCTTTCAAACGATATGCGCCGTTAAAGATTATGTGAATAATTTCAGCGGAGTTGAACACTACTTTGAGCAGTCTGGGTCTCAACTCATTACTTATCTTACCGAGACGAAAAGCGGCCTTTATCTTCATGCTCTTAACAACTTCGTCTTGACATTCATGAATTAGCACCGAAAGAATGGATTGTAGATGACCCAAGTCGTCGTCTAATCGTGCCTGGCTATTTATAGCGACAGATTCCTTTACGTGTGCAATAATTAAACACTGTTCACGGTTATGAAAGTATTCCCTTCTTCGAGGTACCTGACGAGAGTCATATGCAGATGCCATGCTATTAAGTGAAGGAGTGTCTTGAAAGTTAATCACATTTGCTTTTAAAACACCTCTAAGAAGGACATACCTAGTCATGCCTACATCATGTTGAATGTTACCTGGCGTCATTATTGAGGATTTTATGGATTCATGTTGAGGTTGTGCGGTTATTACTGAAGATCGTCGTCGCGATATTTGCATTTGCGAGTTGTGAGCCATTTCTGAGGGGACAGCAGATACGTTCGGTTCGTCGTTATCCACCCGGTTGTTATTACTACCAGACTGTGATTTGGGGATGTTAGCCAAGGTAGCACGTTTGTGTAGGTTGCATTCTGCTGATACGCATTTGGTAGAAGCTGCGTTTACCGGGATAGATCCATTTGGAACTTGAGCAAATCCGTCACACTGCAATACCTTTTCCAATTGCTTTAAACGTTCAATCAACACATTGATTTGCTTCGCCGCACAAAATCCGCAATAGAATGGTGGCCCGTCACCGGTATCATCACCCAAATCACAAATTTGTGTTACCGATGTCCAAATTTGACAACCGCTAGTTGAACATTCCACTTGTACACTCTCGAATTTCCTGTTGTTGTCGGTATCCCCTGAGTTTGCTTGCCTACCTCTTGATACATTTTTCTTCTTGGCACACATTATCAGGATTCTCGATTCGTCTTTGATTGTTCAAATATAATTGAACAATTATTGTATGTATTTTATTGTAAGAATTTTAATAACCAAGACTTTTTAACTCCGTTGAAGTAATCGTTGTTATCGATGTAATCGTTGTAAACGTTGTAATCGTAGTAATCGTAGTAATCGTAGTAATATAGTTGTAATTGTAAGTAGTTAATTTAAGAGCCAAGAAAGTAAAATTACAGACTATATGAGAGAATAAGGATTAGATGTAATGTATCTTTCAAGAGTCAATCTAAAAACTACTTTGTCGTAATCATGCATAAAATTGACGACAAATGGCACACTTGTAAACTAGACTTGAATAGCTAGTAGGAAGAACACTTGTCATCTAGTATCTAGAAGATTCTAGATAATTTAATATGAAAAAAATGTAAAAATGTGTTTCCTGTTTGGATTTTATACGAGTTAAATTATTAAAGAGCTATGTAAAATTTTGTAATTAAAAATAAAACATTTGAATAAAAAAAAGATTTATTCAAACGTGGCAAATGCGTGCCAGCGCACGCTTACATGACCACAACAAAACAAAAATGCAAATCATGTGTCGAGAAGGTGTGAACGGAGGAGGTGTTTGAATGTGATAAAGGAGGGATCGCGGCGAACGTCGAGAGGGAGTTGATTCCAGGCAAGTGAGGCGGCAACGAGGAAGGATCGGAGACCGTAGTTGTTGAAGTAATTGGGAACGTCGAGTAAGAGGGTATGACGGGAACGCAGCGATAGCGAGGTGGGGCGAATGTCGTCTAAGAAAGTAAGGTTGATGAACGATGGGGAGTCGACAGCGATGACACGAAAAGTTACGAGAAGGCGGATTTTGATGCGGATGTGGATGGTGGGACAGGAGAGTTGGTTCAGATATGTGGATGTGTGGTCGAAGCGACGAAGACGAAAGAGCACTCGAACGGCGAAGTTGATTATTTGTTGTAGGGGTAGGATGCTGGATTTTAGAGAATTGGCGAAAAGGCTAAGGCAGTAATCGATTTTAGGGAAAAAAGCGATGAAAGAAGAGACATACAAGAACCGAAGTCAATAAGTGGGCGGATACGGCGGATGTCACGGAGAATTAAGTTAGACGAGCGGACCTTGTCACGGACGAAGGGTTTAAGGGAAAGGTGATCATCAAAATGGAAGCAAAGAAAATAATTCCCTTTTATAAAGCAAAAAAAATCATAAAAATAAGTGATAAACATATACGAATTGAAAAATAAGAAACGTATTTTATATAAGTTAATAAATTATAACTTAATTTATATAAGAAGTTTATAAGACGTTAATTTATACAAGAAGTTTTTCTAAAGATATCATATGTTCAACAAATCAAAAATAAATTAATGACTATGATAGGCTAAGTTGTATAATAGACAGTTATTGTAATACAAAATACTATAATCGTACAATAAATGTTAATAATAACAATAGAAAATATACATTAACCATAAACTTCATTAATAAATGTATAGATAACATAAATATAGCCGGACTTTTAAATAATTCTAAAAGTAAAGAAATAATAGGGTCAGATTTAAGTAAATATATTCCTAAAATAAGGTATAAACTCCTACCACCATTAGGACGAAAAATTTGTAATTATAATAAAGAATTAAAATCAATATGTAACGATAATATTAGAAACATAATGGAAACAGAATGCAATTGTAAAAGTCTTAGTTTTGATAAAATAAATGAACATATATGTACCCATAATCTAGAATTAATTGAAAATTGTGAATTAAGAAAGCTGCTATCAAAAGGGTATAAATATAGATTAAATAATAACAACGACAAAAATAAAATTTACAATTCGTTATATAATAACTTAAATGATTACTTTAGTAAGCTGATTAATAGTGAAAGCTCGAATATATCTAAGATAAAAATTTGGAAAGATTATATATTTGATAAAATTAAAAATAAAATGAAAATAACAAACAATTATAAAAGAAAAGATAAAATTAATAAAGATATGTATAAAGAACTTACTAAATTAAAGGATAACTATATAATAACAACTATTGATAAAGCTAGTAATAACTTTGTCTTCATATGCAAAAAGCTTTATTATGATATACTAATGAAAGAGGTTAATTCTAATGATTTAAATGTAAATCCAACATATGAACGTAGTGAGTTGAGTTTAGAAACAATTATTACAAGTCACTGTTCTATAATGGATAAAAAGGGTATAAAGGTTGAATTAGATAATAAAACTATACCTATATTATATTGGAATCCAAAATTACATAAAAATCCAATAAAACATAGGTTCATATGTAGTGCGTTTAAATGTACATTAAAACCACTTTCTGTCTATATGAATAAAATACTTAAAGTAATTAAAGCACATTTTAAAAAATATTGCAAGGTAATCGAAATTAATACTGGTATAAAACACTATATCAGTATTAATTCTACAAAAGAATTTTTAGAACAGACAAAAGGAATAAATTTTCAAAATATAAATACATACGATTTTAGTACGCTTTATACAAATCTAGATTTAGTAGATATTAAAGAAGCGCTAGTAAAATTAATTAATCTTATATTCGGAAAAAGATATACATATATATGTTATAATAATTATAACGCCTATCTAACAAAAATTAAACCATCAAATAAATATAAATATATGGATAAAATTGAATTAATAGAATCCTTAAATATTCTGATAAATCAAAATTATTTAAAAGTAGGGACATCTATATTTAGACAAGTAAAAGGTGTTCCAATGGGTGGTAATAGTAGCCCAATTATAGCTGACTTGTTTTTAAGCTTTATAGAATATGAATTTGTTCATAACTGTGTAAAAACTAAATCTAAACAATATAAATATATGAAATATATGTTTCGATACATTGATGATATATGTGTATTTAATTCTAATAATTTTTATTCAATTAGTGAGCACATTTATCCAGAAAGCCTTATTCTTAACAAAATCAATATTAATGATAAAGAAGGTGTATATCTAGATATGAACATTAAATTAACATTAACTAAAACTACTATTAATTTATATCGTAAAGATGACATATTTAAATTTACAAGAAACATATTTTTGCATGGAGCATTCATGCATACCATATAATATAAAATATAATACATTAAATAATGAAATTTTAAGAATTGCAACAATATGTAATGATATTGGCTTTCTTAAAAATCATTTAAATAATTTAATAGATACATATTTTAAACTAGGTTACTATAAAAATAACATCAAGCAGAAAATAGTAAAATATATAAATCAACACAATAATATAAAGAATAAATTTAAACTCTTAAGTGGCAAATTTTTATGGATGGATAATAAATAATATACTTTGCATTAGAATAAGATACTAGATAGTTATTTCAGAGGAAATACATCATTAGCATGTATTTGGCCCCGCTGCTATGTTGGGTAGAGGAGTTAGGGGCCGAAACCTGATAGCATAGCAGTTCCTCCTGATGACCTCTAATTCTTATTCTGATACAACGTCTGTTATTTATTAGTCAATTCATAAAAATGACGTTTATTTTAAATTTCATTTTTTAACTTGATTTAAATTATAGAAAATCTAAAAACAATTATTAATTTTATTATTTAATTATTAAATTTTGATTTAGCATTATTATGTTTTGTTTATTTTATAATTATATTAAATACGTAGACTCAGTTAGCTGATTTAATTTATCCATAAAGAACCTAATTTAATGCTTAATAAAATATCTGATTTCAACCATAAATTAAATTATAATTCATTATTATAATATTACATTATTGACCGGCTTCGATGAAATGTGTTTCGTTTTAACTGCTTAAAATCTATAATCTCAACAACCATAAGAAACTCAGACCGGATAATATCAACCCCATCAGAGTTGCTTTTGCGTGTTTTTTTAATAAAATCTGCTACAAGAATTCCTGTTCATCATTGATTTGCAATCAGTGAAATTAATGAGTGGAATGTACTAAGGTGCCTGATATCTCTCGTAGTATATCAAGTGATGCTATCAAGAAAGCAATCGAAGCCAAGAGAACAAAAAGGTTTTCTAAGTGGCAAATGCGTGCTGGCCAAGGCTTTCATGACAACGAAAAAGAAAGAATATATAAATCAAGTTTTGAGAATGTGGGAACGGAGGAGGTATTTGAATGTGATATAGGAGGGAACGCGGCGGGCGTCGAGATGGAGCGAGGCGTACGCCGCTCCATCTCGTCGAGTACGCGGCGAGGCGTACTCGACGACATTATTGTGTGTGGCAAAACCCATTAACAACACGATACAAATCTGGCAAACTTTCGTGAAGTTGCTTCTAAGTACCGAATAACACTAAATGAATCGAAGTGTATTTTTAATAAGACGATGATCAATATTATGGGATATCAAGTTGGTAATGGTATTAAACGGCCTGATCCTAGTCGTGCCTCATCTTTGCGAGAACTGCAAGTACCTCAAAATAAACGTCAACTGCGAATAATTGTTGGTATCTTCTCTCAATATTCCAAATGGATTCAAATTTTTCCGTCGCAGATTCGTCTGTTAGCTAATACTACGAATTTTCCTATTACACCGGTACCAAGGCGCTCTTTTGAGCTAATTCGTGATCTCATTATTTCAGCTACACCAACACCCATCGATTTCAATAAGACATTTACAGTTGAGACTGACGCCTCCCTCCATGCCATCGGTGCCGTATTAATACAGGATAACATACCCGTTGCCTTTTATTCACATAATCTTAGCAAGATTGTCGTTGAACATTACGCTATTGAGAAGGAAGCCCTCGCAATCGTCGAACCATTACGATATTGGATGCACTATTTGTCTGGTCGAACTTTCAATGTTCTAACTGATCAAATGTCCGTTTTATTTATATTAAAGCTAGCTAATTTACCATAACTAAGCTATCTAATTTATCTATAACTAAGCTATCTAATTTACTTTCCCTACTACCCATAGCCACCTTGTACCCACTCTTCTCTTTAAATACTTCCCTCCCAGAACTATTCCACCTTCTTCCCGTTTCGTCTGATATAGTTTCTTCTGTTCTTCTGTCATTACCTAATAAACCTCTCCTTCTGACCCAATTAACACTCACTTGCTTAAAAATATCTGCTCCTCTATCCTACCCTTCCTAACGTTGATTGTTCAACTCGTCCATCCATAGCCGTACATTTCCTTCCATCTGGAAATGCGCCACTGTTCGTCCTCTCATCAAAAAGCAATCTCTCGACTCCTCACTACTATCTTCGTACCGTCCTATTTCACTTCTCCCAACCCTCTCTAAACTCTTTGATCGTCTCGTTCTTAAGCAAGTTAATACATATCTCTTTTCCTCTAACTTATTTTCTCCCTTCCAAGCATCCGTATCATTAAATTCTATAATTCTTCCTATCGTTGATAATCTCGTTTTCCTAGGCTTCCATTTTGACAACCGACTTTCACTTAAACCTTTCGTTAGAGATAAAGTACGCTCATCTACCTTGATACTCCGCAACCTCCGTCAAGTTCGTAGATTGATCGATTTCCCTTCTTGTATGACTCTCATATCTTCTCTCCTTTTTTCTAGACTCGATTATTGTCTTAGTCTATTTTCCAACTCACCTAAATCCACTCTTCTTCCCCTACAACGCATCGTCAACGCAGCCGTCCGAATTCTCCTCCGTCTTCGTCGTTTTGATCATACATCCCACCATCTTGCTTTTCTCTATTTGCTTATCAACCTTCCTTTTCTTGATAATTCTCGTCCTGTTTACTGTTCCTTGCGTTCCTGTAATTCCCTTCTTTTACATGTCCCAAACTACTCTACTTCCTTTGGACTCTGCTCCTTCCTGGTTGCTGCTCCTCTATCGTGGAACCATCTGCCCATTCATATACGCCAATCAACTTCCCTGCCGTGCTTCAAACGCCAAATCCGATCCTATTTAAACAATTTATCTGCTTGACTTTTTCATTTTTGTTTGTGGACTTGTAAGCGTGCAGCTTGTACGCATTTGCCACGTTAAATAAATTTGTATTGTTGTTGTTAACAAAAATCACAAGAGTAAAATAAAAAATGAAAAGGTGCAAAGATGGCGTCTCGATTTATCTAAATTTAAGTATTGCATCATTTATCGGCCTGGAAAGTTGAATTGTGTGGCTGACTCAATGTATAGGGATATCTGTGCATCAAGTTACGGGTATTTCAACAGACAAAAAGATTTAAAGCTCCTTTACGAACTTCACGCGACACTTCGCCACCCTGGAGTCAATCGTTGGTACCATTTCATTCAATCGAATCAACTCCCATATAGCTCTCAAAACGTTCATTATGTTGTCTCTCATTGCGTTACATGTTCTTTGTTGAAACCGAACTTATTTAAGCCTCCAAAGACCGCCCTCATCAGAGCTAAGCAATCATTCAAAAGAATGTGACTTGACTTGAAAGGGACATTGCCTAGTTTATCAGGCAAGAAATATTTGATGACAGTCATCAATGAATATTCTCGATATCCGTTTGCTTTCGCATGCCGAGATATGTCCACACAAACAGTGATTAATTGTCTACGCAGCATTGTGTCAATATTTGGCCCTTTTGAATTTGTACATTCCGATCGCGGTCATCCTTCATGTCGAAAGAATTCACAGATTATCTGAGCAGTATTAGCACGGTTACAAATCATTCTTTTC
Organism: Pomphorhynchus laevis; assembly: GCA_012934845.2. Taxonomy (NCBI): domain Eukaryota; kingdom Metazoa; phylum Acanthocephala; class Palaeacanthocephala; order Echinorhynchida; family Pomphorhynchidae; genus Pomphorhynchus; species Pomphorhynchus laevis. The sequence goes on along the minus strand of WNNJ02001333.1, from coordinate 137,845 downwards.
CGTACAATCCGGTCGGTAACGGACAGATCAAGCGCTACAACGGCATTTTATGGAGCGCTATACTTTTGCGGCTTAGAGACTATAATCGTTCTGTTGATGCTTGTTAAACTGTTCTCACTGAATGTCTTCAGTCTATCCGGGGACTATTATGTACCGCCACCGGTTCGATACTCCACAATCGTATCTTTAACTTCCCTAGAAGTCCGTTAGCAAAATTCAACTTGCCCAAATGGCTATATAATCCAGGTCATGTATTCGTACGAAACTTCTACAAGCAGGATAAATATGACCATAAATTGCTTAAAGCAAAACTGATAAACGCTAATCCTAACACTGCACATATTGAATTTCCATTGGGAAGGAAGCGAATATATCAACTCGGCATCTATCTCGTTGTCCTTCAGAAACCTGCATTTACAAGGATCCAAACAATGTGAATATTCGTAATCCTGGAACATTAAGGACCGATGACGACAGTCTAGACAGTTTTGATACTAACCAGCTGTCTGGAGATAACAACGGTGGAAAGAAATATGATGTCTCAGACAATATCGATAAGAACGTGAACTCAAAAAATACCTTCAATTTCCGATACAAACCTTCATCCTGTAGCTACTCGAGAATTCTATCGACGAAGTACCAGGAGTCGAAGAAGTCCAGCTTACTTCCAAAATTATCACACTATATGAATGTGGTATCACATTGATCACTATCTTGTTTATTTCTGACTTTATCTAATACCTACTACTATTTGTAGATTCGTGAATTAAAGCCATTTTATTCTCTTTGATTATCACAGAATTTTTGTATTTAATAAAATCTTTTATCTATTAAATTTTGTGTTGTATACATTTTTGGTTTTTCGGAATTTTCTTTATCTTTTTAAGTAGAAATGCGGAGCATATCAATGCTTGTACTTTTGCATGCCAAAAATCGAAATTTTGTGAACATTTTATTGTAATCCTTATGATGATGATAGCAGGAGCTATCAAAATATTGATTTTTTCAAATACATTGAAATTATTTTCTTCTGTTCCAGAAAAACTATATAATCGAAATGTAAGAATATTATGGATTTAGTGTTTATTATTTGAATGACTAAATTTAATAGATCTGTTCTTTTCGTATTTTAAGTCCATTTTATTTCGTCTTATTTTTGTCAATTTAATTTATATTATTGCTAATTTCGATTTTTTGTAAATCCAAAACTTATCATACGTGAAGTGAAAGGCACTTCCCATAATTTGCTGAACATGCTAAGGAGAGCACTTATAATGAAGATATCGACTATTAAAAATGTGATTTTTGAAGTATTTTTAGCCATAATAGATCGGAGCATATTAGCATATTTAGGTGCGGAATAACCTTAAAATAGTAATGTGCATTGAATACTTTTGTATTTTAATAAATATGCTTAATTGGAGGGAAGAATATGAAAATTATATAACTTCCAATATAAAAAATAATACATCTAAAAATGTTTCAAATATGAAACATTCATTTTATCATAATCCCTAATTATCGTTGATTTTTATTCTTATTTTTTTGGTTGTATTTCATGGTTATTAAATAACAATGACATTTTCATGTCATTTTATATCACGTTTCAGCAATAAACAAATTTCCAAAACTGACTAGGCTGTGATAAAAATTTCGCAATATCAAGTTTAACTTTTTTACATTAATAAGCAGAATTTGACAAGGTAAAAACACACCCTATTATTAGCAACAACAATTGTCTAAAAAATCGTAAATCGTTGTCATTTAGTTGAAAAATATTAATAATTATTGTTGCTAAAACAGAAGGAATGTTTAATATATTCAGTCAAAATCAGCAAAGGATCCTGATAGTTGATGAAAATCGATTACAATCCTCAGATATGCAACTAGCCACATTTGCTGCAGGCTGTTTTTGGTGTATACAAGAATTTCTGTCGACCTTAAACGGCGTTCAAAACACTATCGCTGGATATACTGGTGGCAGTGTACCGAATCCGACATATGCACAAGTGTGTAACGGTACAAGTGGATATGTAGAAGCTGTTCAATTTAAATATGATCCAGCAATAATTTCATATGACACGCTCTTAAATGTTTTCTTTGATATGCATGATCCGACTCAATGGGATAGACAAGGTAACGACGTTGGGCCACAATACCGCTCAATTATATTCTATCATGACGATAAACAGAAACATCTAGCGGAAAGGAAAATTTTTGAGCTTGGTGTAAACTATAAAAATCCAATTGTTACCCAACTAAAACCAGCAGTAAAATTATATCCAGCTGAGCCGATTCATCAATTTTACTTCAGAGGTCATAAATCCGAACCATATTGTTCAGTAACGATAGTGAAAAAATTGATGTTTCTGAGAAACAAATACAAGCATCTGTTAAAAATTTAAATATTAACGATGCTAATTACATATATTTACTAACCAGTTTATTGAAAAGAAAAAACACAAGACCTTCTAATGCTGCCGCATGAATAATTATTATACATTGCAAATTTAGCTAATGAAAGAATTTTTTATTTCAGTTCTATTAACTTAAATTTCATCGTAAAAACCTATCGTTACATATTTGATTTGAATAATTTCTTAATTAACGACTATAATTTAATATTGAAACCTATTCTATCTGTAAATAATAAATGAAAATATATGGTTAAAAGCAACAGTCATGTTATCAAATTAAATATTTTAAATTTTAACCATATTTATGTTGGTCGGACCAATCAGATCATATAACTGAGTCTACGTATTTTATACTAAATATAAATTAAAATAAGATAAATAATAAATAATTATATAAGATTTTATACAATTTATATTTATATCAAGTTAAAAGTTAAAATTGAAATTTTAAAATTTCAAAATTGAGCATAAAATTTTAACAGCTAAAATACACATTTTAAGAGATAAAATACACAAGATAATAACATGCAATATAAAGAAACAACAAGGAACGAGGAAATAAAGAGGAACGAGGTCACGAAAGTTATTTCAAATCGACATGGGTGGCAGAAAACAAACTGAAATATCTGCATATGTATCACGTTGAGTTGGAGATAATTTTGTCGGCTGTAACATTTGAACTACGGTATCTGTTCCGCGGTCAGATTACAAGCTTACTAGGAGACAGTTCATTTGTGGTTTTTACTCTGCGTTTGCTCTTCAACTATGAATGCAAGTACAGCAAAAAGAGCCTCAGATTCAAACCATATCGTCGATCGTGAACATATTTCAGGTGAACATGAAACGTGCCATATTTAATCAAACACTATTTCGTCGCAAAATGTATTCATTTCAGAGTCACAAGATCATGAAGTTATGACGATGGATCAACAAAGCCTCATCACCTAAAAACGTTTAAGAGATAAAATAACACAATCGGCTCGCTCCGCTCAATAGTTTATACATACCTACAAGGAGTTTTAACGGAAACGCATTTTCAATGTTCATTGACATCTTATTATGGCAGAGAGAAACCTAACTAAAAATGTCGGCCAGCAACTCAAGTCAGTCAAGGAAACTTACATCAAAAAGCAAATTGGATGCGACACCGAAGACTGCAATGTTTGGACTCACGTTGCCATTCCTTTCATTGACGAGGACAACGTTTCGAGAAGGAATTTCCTCTGCGACTTAAGTTGTGCTGCCCTCGTAGGTAAGCTAATGAAGCATGACCACTCAGACGGTAGAGACGTTCTGGAGGCTAACGAAACAGAGTTGTGCTCAATAAATGATATTAATGATGTCTCTCAGTCGAATCAGATTGCTGTTATACATGGAACATCAATAAACGACAAAATATCTTTCAAGCTATTGTCGTCATCGTTTGATTACTAACTCCTTCGCCATCTATAAATCCCGTTCTTAAAACTTCTCTCAAACACACTCCTCGTTTAACTATGCATAAAGCTTCCCTTAATCTTCATCTTCCTAACAATTCAATCAGTAAAGGCCTTCATCTCGTATCTTATTTTTCCTATTCACCGTCACATCTAAATACATCTCATACCTCTTTCTTCTCTTCACGTACTCCTTACTCTACCTCCACCAAATCACATCTCAATAATTTACATCTTTCCGTCAAAATCATCTCCAGTAACATCTCCGTTCAACCGATTCAACAATCCACTCCTGTCACACATGCTTCAAACTATCTTAAATCTTCACTTAGCACCCATGTCATTCCCACGTTTATCTGCTCTTCTGCCTCTACTCTTAAAGCTCCGTCCGTCCACCACTTCCACGAAATCGTTTTCCTTCGCGCGATTGATACATTATCATATCTAACTTAAAGCTTCCCAAATCTGCTTCTCATCAATGTCGCCTTGATGATGATAATGTATCTGCTTTCAAGTCTATTCTCTCAACAATTCTTCCTGATTATAATCCATTCCTTTAGATAGTTTAAACTATATTGTTATCCCTGTTAACTACTTACAAGCTAAAACATACAAAAAGTTACAAACATCTTACAACGACAACTATCGACGACAACCATCGACGACAACCATCGATGACAACAATCGACGACAACCATCGTTTATATAAGGACGTAAGAAAACAACTAAGACCGACACCAACTATAAACAACTGCAAGTACAGTGCACGATACACGACTGCAGCGTCTGGACAACAATCACCTGTGACAAGAATAAGGCTAAAGAAGACTTCGTATGTGGTTTTTGTGCAAACAAACTAATCTGCAACCTTTCCAATAAGCACATATCAACATCCAACACGTCAGCTCAAACTACCCCCGTCGTTTCTAATGTCCTTTCTCCACCCACCAAGCCTGCCACCATATACACTTTCCATTCTATGTCATCTTCACTCCCTGACACCCCACGTCCCGTCCTTCCCGTCTCGTTTCTCAATAACTTGCATCCATCAATCAAAATCACCTCCACCAACCTCCACTATCCTTCCACTCATAACCTTTCCTCACATCGCTTGCCATCCTCTTTATTATCATTATCCTCTATGTCTCCCGTCGTCAAACCAAATCCCTCCAAATCATCAACTGCCAGCTCTTCTATCGTGATCTCACCTACTCACGTCAGTCGTCCTCCTTTACGGAAGCGCGTTGCTTCTCGCGATCGTTGCGTCATTGTCACAAATATCACGCCTTCTAACAACTCATCTCCACAAGCACGTCTGGACCACGATGTTTCCGCCTTTAGATCCATCCTCTCGTATATTGTTCCTGCGGATAAACCATCCTTTTTCAAGGACATTTCTCCTGTCGCATTCATCCGTCTAAACAAATCTTCTCAATCTAATCCTTCCCAGCCCCTTTTCCTAAAAATTGTTTTCAGTCATCGCTCTCACGCGTCTTCTGTCCTCTCTCAACGATTCAAACTCATGTCATCTTCAAACACTCGAATTTTTCACGATCGCGCCCCTTCGGAAATCGCTCAAATCTCTTCAGCCCGCATCGAAAAACGTCGTCGCGAGGAAAACGGCGAAACATCACTCTCCATCCGAAACATAGACGGAAATTTTCAAGTTGTCCACACCCGTCCAAAAATTCGATGGCGCTTCATCTCTCCTATGTGTCTTCTCCACTAGACTCTTTCGCCACAGCACACGGTTTCCGCCTCGGTCTCCTCAACACTAGATCTATTCTCAATAAATCCGATCTTATCCTCAACCTATTCACCAAGCAATCCATCGATCTCTTCTGCCTCACCGAATCCTGACACTCAGATTCCGACGACCTTTCCATTCGCCGTCTGCTCTCTGCCGGTTGCTCCCTAGTCAAATCCGCCCGCCCCCTCAGCTCATGCCCTTCTAAATTCTCTAATCATGGCGGCATCGTCGCATTCGCGCGTCACCCCGAGTCTCTTAGCAAAATCAATCCCCCTTTCAGTCCTTGCTCTTTTGAATTGCTCTCTTGTCGTTATTCTAACCCGATCACTCTAGATTTTGTCATTGTATAGCATCCTGGTTCATCAGCTCCTACAGCCTTATTCTTTACCGAACTCGCTGACCTCTTTTCTCATTGTTCTTTGTCCTCAATCCCTTCACCCATTCTAGGCGACTTCAATATTCGCCTCGACCGCCCCTCTTCCACGGATTCCATCCGGTTAATCAACATTCTATCTAACTACAATTACAAACTAATTTCCACTGCCCTGTACACATATACTTGGTGGGGCACTCGACATCATCGCTGTCCCCAATCATTTTGCTGCCTACACCTCACTGTCCATCTTCTGATCCTGGTCTATCCGATCACTTTCTTATCACCCTTGATCTCACTCGCAACCACACCCCTCCTCACACACCTACAATCCTACGTCGCCCTTGGAGAAATCTTGACCTCTCCCTTCTCCGCTCTGCCTTACTCAAATCGTCTCTATCATTACCCACAATAACATATTCATCTCCTCACGATCTCGCCTTTCTTTTCGACTCTGAACTCACATCCACTCTCGATATTCTCTTGCCCTTCAAGTCTCACCCACACCGTCGATTGCACCGTGTCCCATGGTTTGACATTCAATGTCTAATCTCAAAGCGTCGACTCCGCCATGCTTTACGAGTCTATCACCGCTCTCTCAGACTTGATTTCCGCTCAATCACTCCGTCTTTCCGTGATTCCTATCTTGCTCTTCGCCGGTCTCATCTCAACCTACTACGTACTAAATGCAACTCCTTCTGGCAGCATAACATCATCACTTCATTCAACTCTAAGACTCTCTGGCATACTTTTAACTCAATCCTTGCTCGCTCCTCTTCGCCGTGCAACATCAATGCCAATGATTATTCGTCATTTCTCCAGACTAAAGTATCCACGCTGCTCTCTCACACCCCGGTCTCCATCCTATCCCACTCTGCCCAGTATATTCTCATCCTCCCGGAACTCTTTTATCTTCTCCCTGTCTCACCTAGAGAAGTATCATCTGTCCTCATGTCCTTGCCCAACAAAACCTCACCTGCTGATCTCCTGCCTACTCACATATTAAAATCTATATGCTCATCGATATCCCCATTTCTTAAAACCTTGTTTAACTCGTCCATCCGCAGTCGTATATTCTCTTCACACTGTAAATCTGCAATCGTTCGTCCCCTCCTTAAGAAACAATCGCTCGACCCCTCCCTTCCTTCTAGCTATCGCCCCATTTCACTACTCCCTACTCTTTAAGCTCTTAAAACGCCTCATCTTAATACAAATCAACGCTTATCTCTCCTCATCCAATCTGTACCCTCCTTTCCAAACCACTAGCCGCTCTAATTACTCGAGAGAAATCGCAGGCATAAAAGTGTACAACGACTTACTTATTTCTCAATACAAGGCTCTATATAGTGTTATAATCTCCCTTGAGCTCTCCCCCGCATTCGACATTGTCGACCACTCCGTCCTCCTTTCTTGCGTTCCTTATGATTACGGTTTTTCTTCCTCCTCCGTCGCATGGTTTGCCTCATATCTATCCGACTGTTCCTTTCGCGTCTGATCTAATTCCTCATCCTAACCTCTCATCTCTATTTTTTGCGGGGTCCATTAAGGTTCAGTCTTAGGTCCCCTGCTTTTCTCTCTTCTGCTTATCGGATCTCTTCTGCTTATCTCTCTTCTGCTTAACGGATCTCTCTCTTCTGCTTAACGGATCTTTCTCTCTTCTGCTTATCTCTCTTCTGCTTATCTCTCTTCTGCTTAACGGATCTCTCTCCGTTTATCAAACCTTACTCCTTTAACGTCATGCAATACGCCGATGACATTCTAATCTATACTCATGCACCCGCACATCGCATACACGATATCGGCATTTCTGCCTCCAACTGTCTTTCTTCTATCTACAAACGTCTCTCCAATCTCCATATCGTTCTAAACCCCGACATGTCTAAAATAATGTGGATCCTCCCCCGTAAACCAAACATATCTCTTCCCACTGTATCTTTTGCCTCATCGATCATCCCTATAGTCCACAATCTCACTTTATAGGCTTCCATTTCGATGATCACCTTTCCCTTAAACCCTTCGTCCGTGACAAGGTCCGCTCATCTAACTTAATTCTTCGTGACATCCGCCGTATCCGCCCCCTTATCGACTTCCGTTCTTGTATGTCTCTACTTTCATCGCTTTTTTTTTCCTAAAATCAATTACTGCCTTAGCCTTTTCGCCAATTCAACAAACTCCATCATCCTACCCCTACAACGAATAATCAACACCGCCGTTCGAGTGCTCTTTCGTCTCTGTTGCTTCGACCACACATCCAAATATTTTGCCCAACTCTCCTTGCCCATCATCCACATCCGCATCAAACTCCGCCTTCTCGTTACTTTTCGTCTCATCGCTGTCGGCTCCCCATCGTTCATCAACCTTCCTATCTTAGACGATACTCGTCCCACCTCGCTATCGCTTCGTTCCTGTCAAACCCTCTGACTCCACGTTCCTAATAACTCCAGCAACTACGGTATCCGATCCTTCCTCGTCGCCGCCTCACTCGCCTGGAATCAACTCACTCTCGACGTCCGCCAAGCCCCCTCCTTTATCACAATCAAACACCTCCTCCGTTACACCTTCTCGACACCTGATTCACCGTCCTTTTTTGTTGTGGTCATGTAAGCGTGCGCTGGCACGCATTTGCCACGTTAAAATAAATCTTTTTTTTTCAATAATATCGCTCCTGTATCTTGTATCCCTTTAAACAAATCTTCTAAATCCAATCTTCTCAGTCCTTCACTCATAAAGATCGTTTTCCGACATAGTTCACATGCATCCTTGGTACTCTCCCAACGTTTGTAACTTCTTACCACTTCGTCTACTTGTCGCATCTTTCCTGACCGCTCCCCTTCCGATATTGCCCAGCTCAATTTGGCTCGCATTGAGAAACATCGATGTGAAACAAACAGCGAGTCATCTTATCAATACTTCAGATCAACGAAAATTTTCACGTTGTACACACAAGGCCAAAAATTCGATGGCGTCCCATCTCCCCCTCTTATCTTCTCCACTAGTCGATCTCGCTTCTAAGCATACTTTTCGTCTTAGTCTATTCAACACTCGCTCCATTTTTCATAAAGCAAATATGCTCCATGATATCGTCGATCAATTATCTATCGATATTTTCTGCATTACCGAATCCTGGCACTCTGACTTCGACGATCTTGCTATTCGTGGTATATGTCGCTCTGGTTGTTTACTAGTTGTATCAGCTCGTCCAATGGCATCTCATACATCTACTGCTTCTAACCATGGTGGTATTGTTGCCATTGCTCGCCACTCAACGTCTCTACGTAAAATTAATGCTAACATCCGTTACACTTCGCTAGAATTACTCATACGCAGATTATCGACTACTTTCCCTCTCGAACTTGTGATTGTATACCGTCCAGGTTCAGTTGCCCCCTAACGTATCTTCTTTAACGACCTTGCAGATCGAACGTCTCACTGTTCATTGTCTTGTACTCCTTCGTTTGTTCTCGGTGACTTTAACATTCGTCTTGATCGCCCGGCTGACTCTGACTCTATCACTTTAACTAATCTTTTTTCTGATTTTAACTATAAATTACTTTCAACAAGCCCAACTCATATTCTCGGCGGTGCTCTCGACATCATTGCTGTTCCTAACTGCTTCAATGACTATACCTCCTTGTCAATTACTGATCTTGGTTTGTACAATCATTTCCTTGTCACTCTTACTCTTACTCGTCCCCATCCTCCTTCTCCACCTCCACCATTATCCACACCAAGTCGACCCTGAAAACTTCTCGATTTCCTTATTCTCTGCACAATCTTACTCAATTCTTCACTCTTTTCACTTCCTCTTAACTATCTTTCCCGATGATCTATTCATTCTGTTTGATTCTGAACTTACGTCGATCCTCAATAACCTTCTGCCTAGTCGACCAAGACGTTTTCAGCGGTCGCGCCATGCTCCCTGGTTCGATTCAGACTGTAGTATTTCTAAGCGTCGGCTCCGTCACTCTTTTCGTGAGTTTAATCGCTTTCTTAAACGTTATCCAATCTTACTGACTCCAAATATATGTGTTTCCTATCTTTCTCTTCACCGTTCCCATCTCAGTCATATGCGAACTGAACTTACTATCTTTTGGCGAAATCAACTCGAGTCATCTTCCAACTCTAAATCTTATTAGAAAATCTTAAACTCAATTCTTTCATGATCATTTACCCCTTGCAACATTAATCCCGATGAATTTTTATCTTATCTGCAATCTAAGCTATCTAATTTAATTTCCGTTATACCCATAGCCCCCTTGTACCCTCTCTACTCTTTAAATACTTTCCTCCCAGAGCTATTACACCTTCTTCCCGTTTCGTCTGATGAAGTTTCTACGGTTCTGTTGTAATTACCTAATGAAACCCCTTCTTCTGACCCAATTCCCACTCACTCGCTTAAAAAATCTGCTCATCTACCTCACCCTTCCTAACTACTTTGTTCGACTTGTCTATCCGCAACCGCACATTTTCTTCCAACTGGAAATGCACCACTGTTCGCCCTCTCCTCAAAATCAATCTCTCAACCCTTCACTACCATCTTCGTACCGTCCCATCTCACTTCTCCCAACCCTCTCTAAACTCCTGGAGCGTCTTGTTCTCAAGCAAGTTAATGCATATATGTCTTCCACCAACTTGTTCCCTCCCTTCCAAGCTGCTTTTCGCTCTAATCACTCTACTGAAATTGCCTGTCTTTAAGTTTAAAACGGCTTACTCATCTCACAATCTTGCTTCTCTCGATTTGTCTACCATTTATTGTCGTGTTCAAATTCGTCTTCTTATCATTGCTTTCAGCCTTATAACTTTTAATACCCCTTCATTTCTCAACATTCCTTTTCTCGACAATTCTCGTGCTGTTTACTGTTCCTTGGTTCCCGTAATTTCCTTCTTTTACATGTCCCAAAATACTCTACCTCTTTTGGCTTCTGCTCCTTCGTTATGTATGATCCTCTGTTGTGGAATCATCTGTTCATTCATATCCGCCAATCAACATCAATGCCATGCTTCAAACGCCTAATCCGATTAAATTTCAACAATTAATTAATAAACATGTATGAATTCTGCTGTGTTTTTTGTTAGTGGACTTGCAAGCGTGCAGCTGTCACGCATTTGCCACATTAAAAAATATGAACAACGACATTCGCACACGATGCAAATATTAAAAGCAACAAGTTTTAATATAGGCGATTGACGTCAAATCATGATGTCGAAAATGACATGAAAATCGTCGAGAAACATGACAGTAGCGGTTTCGCATACTTGGATGCATGCTTAAACGGCAATACATCCAAGGAGTCCACATGTCTGTTATCCAAGTCAATAGACAACACAAGAGTGAGTTCCCCGATGTAGCACATTTCTACTTGTTCACGAATGTATAACAAGCATGATTCTTCTCGTGCTATCATTTTCACAATGTACCGAAATTAGATTCAGTCAACATTCAAAATTGATTATATGATGATTTGTCGAAGATACATGCAATCTTGTCAATTAGTCTGGCACATTCTCTTACGGAGGTCACTTTTAAAATTAGAGTAGTTGCTCTCTTCCGTATTGGTGAAAATGATAGTAATCGTCCTAGACTGTTAAAATCAATACTTACTGACAAGGTTGCTGTCCAGCACATGTTTCTGAACTATTTTCGCCTCGAAGGTTCTACTACCAAATTTTTGAAAGATCTTGATGTTAATGAACGTAAACGTCTGCACTTAGTTAAACAAGTTTAAAGCGCGCTTAGATGCCGGAAAGACGAACTTGACGATTGAAAATTTTCAGGTTGTGTAGCGAAGGATTCGGTTACATTGGATTCCACTTTAGGTGAATGTTTTCAGAATATTTTCGTCGCTTCTACCTAATCAAATATTCAAAGATTTGAATGTATCAGATGCTTAAGCAATATTGTTGAGTACCGTTCCCCCTTGTGATTTGCTCTCAGTGGGTCCAATAATGGTGGCGGAAATGGTGACAATGTGATAAGTCCTTAGCAGTCCGCCGCTGTCAATTATGGTTGCATGATTTTCTAAGCCAATGCTCGTAGCCTCCTCTTTAAAATTAATGAATTAAGACTTTGTGTCCAGATTACGCATTCATTGTTAGTGGCTATAACTGAAACTTGGTTATACTCTGATATTACAGACACCGAGATTGAAGTCACGAATTATTCCACTTATCGGGCGGATAGAACCAGTAATAGAGGTGGTGGAGTGATATTTTATGTTCATAAAAGCGTAACGTTCAAGTAACGTTCACAAGCAGGGATTGAGGCTTTATAGGGTAGCATATTGCTACCTACTCATGGATCAGTCATTATCGGTCTAATCCATCGCAGTCCATGCTCTAATGTGAGTTGCATAATCGACGATTTGCTAAAATTTAGTTACCGTAGTAATGTAATAGTAGTGGGTGATATAAATATGCCGACTGTCGATTGGAGTAGATTTTGTTCTCTGCGAATGATCATTCTTCTTCGGTATTCCTTGATACTTTTAATTTTCGTACATTACTTACCACGTTACAGAGTTCACAAGTTTCTCTGGAGAGCATCATTCTTTACTCGATATTCACCTTACATCAAAAAATAAATGATCAATAATGTTACGCATTTGGATCATCCAGGCAACTCAAACCATCGCGTACTCTGTTTCGACTCAAATTTCTCACATATATTGTCGCACTCTAAGCCTTGTTAAAATATTTTGCAATGTTTTAATATTTTGCAATGTTTTAATATTTTGCAATGTTTTATTGGAGTTGAGATATGGCATCAGTTTGAATCGGTTCTGCATAGATTGCTACTACGATTTTCTCCTCGTAAGGTAGCCAAGATACGTATACATCACATTCCTTGGTTTGATAAGGAACTAACAGATGCTCTCAAATTAAAACAGTTGGATTTGTTAGATACACTAATAGGTTATTGTGGCATAATCAACATGGCTTCCGAAAAAAATCACTCGACTGGGGACGAATATTTTAATAACCTAGGAATGTTGGGTTTACCTGGTAGATGAATGATTCAATATCGACGTAGTATTTTTCGATTTCTCGAAGACTTTTGACTTTGTTTGAAATGATATATTGATTCGTAAAATGCAGGCATTGAATATTGATTCTATTATTATTCGCTGGGTATGTCATTTCATATCACACGGCTCGTATCAAGTAACGGTTAATAGTATTTTCTTTGATCGATACCCTGTTCATGTTGGCGTCGCTTAAGGTTCGGTATTGTGTCCACTGCTATTCTGTATTTATGTGAACAATTTACCTAATTTCCCAAGTTTAGATTCATTTTTGTATGCGAATGATCTTAAAATTTGGCGAGCAATTAGGTCGAATTTAGATATGGATATCATCTAAGTGGGCATGCTCCAACGGCTTGCATATAAATGTATCGAAGTGTGTTTGCAAGCTTATACGTTCACGTAATGATGCTTAGAGACAACATATCATCTAGGTGGTCAGCTCATCAAAATAGTTTCACACGTAAAGGATCTTGTTATATGGATCGCTAACTATTTGTCTGCTCAACGACATACTGAATAACCTACTCACTTCATATATGAAACTCCCAGCTCTCCTCTCGTAACCTCACACACTCAAGTCATTCGTTCTCCTTCACGGAAACACTTTCATTCTCGCAATCGTCGAGTCATCGTCACCAATATCACTCCTTCCACCTCCATATCTCCACAAGCACGTCTCGACCACGATATTTCAGCCTTCAGAACCATAATCTCGTCTCTTGTTCCTGTGGATAACCCATACTTTTTCGACGACATATCTCCTGTCGCATTCATCCACCTGAACAAATCTTTGCAATCTAATCTTTATCAGCACCTCTCCTAAAAATTGTATTCAAGGATCGCTCTCAAGCGTCCTATGTCTTTTATCGACGATTTAAACTCATATTCACTTCAGTCACTCGCTTTTTATCCAATCGCACCCCTTCCAAAATCGCTCAACTCTCTTCTGCCCGCACCGAAAAACTCTGTCGCTTGGAAAACGGCGAAGCATCGCTTTTAATCCAAAACATCGACGAAATTTTTCAAGTTGTCCACACCCTTTCCAAAATTCGATGGGGCTCCATCTTCCCTATGTGTCTTCTCTACTAGCCCCTATCATCACCACATACGGTTTCCGCCTCGGCCTAATCAACACTAAATCTATTCTCCAGAAATCCAATCTTATCCTCAACATATTCACCAAGCAATCCATCGATATCTTGTGACTAACCGAATCCTGACATTCTGAATACGACGACCTCTCAATTCGCCGTCTGATCACTGCCAGTTGCTCCCTAGTCCAATCCACCCGCCCCTCAGTTAATCCCCTTCTAAATTCTCTAATAATGGCTGAATTATCTCGCATTCACCCGTCATTCCGCGTCCCTTCGCAAAATCACTCCACCTTTAAGTCCTTGCTCTTTTGAATTGCTTACTTGTCGTTCTTCTAGCCTAATCACTCTGGATCTCACCATTGTATACCGTTCTGGTTCATCAGCTCTTACCTCCTTATTCTTTACCGAACTCGCTGGCCTCATGTCCCACTGTTATTTGTCCTCCATCCCTTCCCTTGTTCTTGGCGACTTAAACATCCGCTTCGACCGCTCCTCTTCGACCAATTCCATCTGGTTCATCAATATTCTATCCGACTACGACTACAATCTCATCTCCACTGGCCTAATACATAACCTTGGAGAAGGCATTCGACATCATCGCTGTCCCCGATATTTTTTCTGCCTACAGCTCACTGTCCATCTTTGATCTTGGTCAATCAGATCACTTTATCGTTACCCTTGATATCACTTCCAACCACACCCCGCCTCACACATCTACCATCCAACGTCTATCTTGCAGAAATCTTTACCTCCCCCTACTCCGCTATGCTTTACTCAAATCGGCTCTATCCTCTCCCACTATAACATCATTCCATCCTCACGATCTCGAATTTCTTTTCGACTCAGAATTCACATCCACTCTTGATCTTCTCTTGCAAATCAAGCATCACCCTTACTTGCATCATGCTTCCGATCTTGCTCTTCGTCGGTCTCATCTCAACCTACTACGCACCAAATGCAACTCCTTCTGGCAGCATAAAATTATCACCACGTCCAACTCTAAGTCCCACTGGCATACTTTAAACTCAATTCTTGCTTGCTCCTCTTCGTCTTGCAATATCAATCCCTATGATTATTCGTCATTTCTCTAGACCAAAATATCCACGTTGCTCTCTCGCACCTCCGTCTCCATCCCACACTTTCCGGCCTTGCCTTATCCTCAATGAACTCTTTTATCTTATCCATGTATCACCTGCAAAGGTCTTATCTGTCTTTATGTCCTTGCCAACAAATCCTCTGCATACCCCCATACTTAAATCCATAAGCTCATCGATATCCCCTTTCCTCACTACCTTGTTTAAGTCGTCCATCCGCAATCGTATATTCTCTTTACACTGGAAATCCGCCATCATTCTTTCCCTTCTTAAGAAACAATCGCAGGACCCCATCCCTTCTAGTTATCGCTCCATTTTACTCCTCCCTACTCTTTCTAGGCTCTTAGAACGCATCATCTTAATACAGATGAACGTTTATCTCTCTTCATCCAATCTGTACCCTCCTTATCAATCCGCTTTCCGCTCTAATCACTCCACAGAAATCGCCTGCATCAAAGTTAACAACGACCTAATCATTTCTCGTAACAAGGCTCTATATAGTGTGCTCATATCACTAGATCTCTCATCCGCCTTAGACATCGTCGACCACTCCATCCTCCTTTCTCGCCTTCGTTATTATTACGGATTTTCTTCCTCCTTCGTAGCATGGTTTGCCCCATATCTATCCGACCGTTCTTTTCGAGTCTGTTCAAATTCATCATCATATCCTCCAATCCCTATTTTCTGCGGGGTACCACAAGGTTTAGTCCTAGGGCCCCTGCTTTTCTCTCTTATACTCGGCAATCTCTCTCCGTTTATCAAACCTTACTCCTTAAACGTCATGCAACGCGCCGATGACATCCTCATACATGATCATGCACCTGTTCATCGCATACACGATATCGGCGTTTCTGCCTCCAACTGTCTTTCTTCTATCTACAAACGTCTCTCCCATCTTCGTCTCGTTCTAAACCCAGACAAGTCTAAAATAATGTGAATCCTCCACCGTCAACCTAACATATCTCCCCCTCTATCTTTTGCATCATTAATCATCCCCGTAGTCCACAATCTCACTTTCTTATGATTCCATTTCGATGATCATCTTTCCCGTAAAACCCTTCGCCCGCGACAAGTTCCGCTCGTCTAACTTAATTCTTCGTGACATCCGCCGTATCCGCCCCCTTATCGAATTCCGTTCTTGTATGTCTCTTCTTTCATCGATTCTTTTCCCTAAAATCGATTACTGCCTTAGCCTTTTCGTCAATTCTCCAAAATCCATCGTATCTTGCTCAACTCTCCGTTTAACCATTCACATATCTTGACGAAAGTGCTCAAGATATTTCGACGGAGACGAAAGTGCTCTTTCGTCTCCGTCGCTTCGACACACATCCACATATCTTGCTCAATTCTCCTATCCTACCATTCACATCCGCATACAACTCCGCCTTTTTCTCGTAACTTTTCGTCTCATCGCTGTCGGTTCCCCATCGTTCATCCACCTCCCTTTCTTAGACGACACCCGCCCCACCTCTCTATCACTGCGTTCCCGTAATTTCTTCTTACTCTACGTTCCCAATTACTCTAACAACTACGGTCTCCGATCCTTTCTCGTCGCCGCCCACTTGCCTGGAATCAGCTCCCACTCGATCTCTGCCGCGCTCCCCTTTTATTGCATTCAAATGCCTCCTCCGTACCCACCTCCTCGAAACAGGATTTAGATTTTTGTTGTTGCTGTGGTCATGTAAGCGTGCGCCGGCACGCATTTGCCACGTAAAAATAAATCATTTTTTAGTGGACCCGATGATCTTCTCCGTAGTGATGTGTTGCATATACTTTCTACAGGAAAGCACTGCGTTTGAAACTAAACTCAGCTAAATGCGAGATTATCACCGATACTTCGACACTTTTCGGTTATCCAAAATGACTTTTAGCTGAACTGTGTTGCATTTCTCAAAGTGAGACATCGCTTCTGGGGTGCCTATTATCTGGTGTTGATCACATCCAAACACGAGTTAAGGTCGCGTTAACCCAGCTAAGATCTATAGGCAAGCAGTTACATTTGCTGTTGTCAGGATGCACTCATCATGATGTCCCGTTCGTTAAATCTTCCACGGATTGTGCATCGTGTTAGAGCCTCACCATGCTATGAGTGCCTTGACCTTCTGAGAAATTTCGATGAGTTGCAGTTGCAAATTGTCAGGAAAACTCTAAAAGTAAAAATCGACTGGCAACGGCTATTCATGGGCTCAAGTCAATTTTGTTTTGCTGACCTCGATTTTCAATCCCATGCGACTTCACAGTTCCATCCTTCTTCACTTCGTTATTCGCCTCGATTGTGATTGTAACTGAAATTTTGGAAAAATTCAAAATCAATCCAGCACCTTTTTTACGCGACGTTGATCATTTTGTCACTTCCATTGGCGCCGGCAAACTGCATTGGATCCACAAGAGGAAAAACAAACTCATAGACTCTGATTGAATCTTCTGTATTAAAGCCGCTACGCCAAGCTGGTCGATGATTCCCTCTAGTTGGTTGACAAAATTTGTTTACTATCTACAAAAACTGGTGTAGCGTTTGTTTGGAGGCCAATCTGTCGTCCGCGTTCAGAACCAAGTTCGACAATGTCTCCTTTTTGTTGGCAATCGGCCTTAGACTTGATTAGACACCTCGCAGTTCGTTTAAATGCACATGCGGATCCACGGATGAACCCTTCACGCCCTCAACTTCCGAAAATTGAAATTACGTCACAGTGGTCATGTGGCAGTAAACAATTTGATACGATACGCACTCTGTTCTGCTGGCGTTCCCGCACGTCTCGAGCCTCCGATACTCTGCAGAACCGGTTGTAAACGACCAGACGCTATGTTCTTGGTCTCATGGAGCTCCGGTCGTCTGCTGGTTTGGGATTACACATGTTTCAATCCTCTAGCGAAGAGCTGATCAGCAACTTTGATTAATTCACCAATGCCCTCTGAAGTTGAACATCGCAAGCGCCGCAAATACATCTAACTTGATAGCTCTGTATACGAGTTTGTCCCGGTTGCGGTTGATACTCTCGGTCATCTCAGCGAGTCTGCAATAGAGTTTCTGCTCGTCTTTGAGAATCGATTAGAGGAAACGACTCAAGAGCCGCATGCAGCTATATGGCTTCTACAGCGAGTCAGCGCTGAAATTCAAAGAGGCAACATCGCGTGCATGTTGGAAGCCTGTCAGCGGACTGCGTCTCGTTCGCTTTGTTGTAAAACATGTGTATTACTTGTATTATTCATTCGTTTTTATTTAAAATTAATTATATAAGATTACAACTTTTTGTCATTATTATTAGACAATAGTCCAGCAATTGGTGAATTGAGTCTGACTGCAACGAATCTACTAAAGACACAAGCAAAGAAGATTTCGCAAGTACATCGTTGCGGCTTGAGGATGTTATAAATGGTCTCCGCACAAACATAAGTGTGCTGTTGGCTCGATCTGCATCCGGATGCCTACACCAAGGAATTGATCCACTGTATCACTGTTCTGCAATAGCGAATGCACTATCAGTCCAGACGAAAGGGCATGCCAGCCTTTCAAATTGGGATTAAGGACCTCCAGTGAATGAGGGCGTTGCAGGTGAAGAAAAAAACTTTTAATGTGTGGCCCATTTGAGGAAACCTTACGTGTATATTATATATTATTTAATAAAAAATATTTTAAAAATTATGAATAGACAATGTATAACGAGCAGATCTCATAATTGCATCACAATGAGATTGTCACTATGACATCAATGCCATAATATTGTCACTTTCTCAACTCTAGTTATATTTATTTTTTTACCATTTATTTATTTATTCAATTACAAGACTGTAACCGTAGGGCTGTTTTGTCTGATCACATGAAAAAAAGAAAAAAAAATCAACATTCCTCCCAAGGATAACGATCCGGTATAGGCTGTGAGTTTGTCTCGCACAGCCATTGCTCCATCCTCCGCATGAACTGCTGTCTACTCTGAATAGCAACCATATCCTCCGGAGGTAAGTTTCACATCCTCACCGCCCGGTGCGATACGCAACTGATTCTAGACAGCTTCCCATGGTGCAACGTTTTCACAGTCAAAGAGTGGCCCGATTCGTATCACGTTTGTTCCGCTGGATACAGTTTGCCGGCCACCCATCACGTCTGAGTAACATAT
Source organism: Pomphorhynchus laevis (assembly GCA_012934845.2). Classification (NCBI taxonomy): domain Eukaryota; kingdom Metazoa; phylum Acanthocephala; class Palaeacanthocephala; order Echinorhynchida; family Pomphorhynchidae; genus Pomphorhynchus; species Pomphorhynchus laevis. Next base: position 118,541 of record WNNJ02001333.1, on the reverse strand, counting down.
CTCTGAAGCATAAGATGTCGCTACACACTATCGCAGACCGAACCGACGGTATGCCTATCTCTCGCAAGCGATCCCTATAAGAATAACTACTCGGAAGACGACAGCACCTCGTCAACCTGCGAAGAACATTTTCTAAATCATTCAGCTCGCCTCGCGTGCACGGAAATGTTGCTGGTGTACAGTATAAAATAATGGGCCTAATTATTGAGTTGTACATCACTTTAAGACAAAACACAGATGGGTAACGAAAGCACCTACGAAGCACATAGCTCAATTGTCTGGTCGACTGAATAATCCTGTCTGTGTTTGGACGACTCTTTAACGATTCGTGCACAAGTACCCCTAAGTCTCTAGTGCACTGTACCTGCTCAATTGGCTCACCACCTAAACTATACACAAAAGAAAATTTCTTAACTCCTAAGTGCATGTGACTGCACTTCGAGGTATTCAAAAGCAAGCCCGTCGTCCTGCTCCATATGCTTATAGTGTCGAGGTCATCTTGAAGCTTAAAACAGTCATCATATGAACGAACACACTTCCATAACTTCAGGTCATCCGCAAACGCTAGTACATCACATTCTAATCTTACAAGTAGATCCTGAAGAAAAATATTGAATAACAAGGGTCCCAGGACCGATCCCTGGGGAACACCTGCGTAATTATTTCGTGGAGGAGAAAGGCTACTCCCTAACCTAACTTGATATGATCGACCTTTCAGGAACGACTCGATCCAACGAACTACACTCGGATCAATCCCGTATTGAGCCAACAGTAAGAGCAAAAGATCGTGCGGTACTCGGTCGAACGCCTTACTAAAGTCAATGTAAATTACATCAACCATATCCCCGTTTGCAACTATGTCTGTCCAACTTTCACGTGCCGTAATTAGATTGCTAAGGCAGGACCTGCCGGTACGAAAGCCATGCTGAGATAAGTGTAGTAGCTTTACCTCTTTCCATGTGAGTGGTAATGTATTTATGCACAAACCTCTCAAGGCATTTGCATACAATACTCGTCAGACATACTGCACGATAATTGAACGGATCGTCTCTGCTACCCTTTTTATGAATGGGGATGACGTAAGATTGTCTCCAGTGATCAGGGATGCGCGAAGTATGTATCGACATGTTAAACATCTCTGATAGTGGCGATGCTAATAGATCATGGAGATTCCGGAGAATAAAGGGGTGTATATCGTCTGGGCTGGCCGAAGTATATGGTGACAATCCGTGCAGTTCCCGCGAAATCTCAGCCAGGTGAACAAGCGGCATACACGACGTGAATGCCTTAGGAGTGTGTGCTATACGGAAGCCTTTAGATGGCGTGGACCAATCAAGTTCAAACGCTGTCGCTAGCACACTCACGATTTCATCAGGTTCTCGTACAATTCTGCCCCCATGATTTAACACTGTGATTGATTGAATCATTTTTTTTATTTTGATTCACATACCGCCAGAATGGTTTGGAAGAAGTTCAATATGATGATATTATTCCAGCTTCATACCTTTGTCTTTTTATTTTCTTTATAGAGCTGAAACGACGACGATATTGAAGGTATTCTGACCGAAGACCCTTAATTTTCAGAGATGACTTAAATAGTTTATTTCGCATCTTCAAAATGTCAAGTAACTCATGATCAAACCACGGAGGTTTAAGTTTCGAAGAGGATTGTACGGTTTTCAATGGGGCTACGCAATCCGTAAGATAATTGAGAGAAACAGACAAAGTTTTCCACTCATCGATATCACTGACAACACTGTTGTGAAGACCCAATTGTACTGTAAGATTACGGAGGGCATCCGTATCCACCTTATTCCATTTGCGTTTGAAGTACTTAACTGCGTTAGGTGGGGCTTCGACACAGAAACCAGTAAAAAACTTAATGACAAGATGGTCACTGAGTCCAATGGGAGGGTCATATTGAACTTCACGTATGTCAAGAAATGTTTTACTGAAAACTAAATCCAATAACGAGGAGCTATTTCCCATAAACCTAGTTGACTGAGTGACATGTTGTATAAGAGCTAAATCGTCCACAAGAAAATTCCATAAGTCGACATCCATCTGACTTACACCGCGAGGACATTCGAAAGGGGAGCTCCCAGTTAGGTTCGGAATATTAAAGTCATAAAGAAGGATGAAATTGGACGGTTTCGACACTTTCGTGAAATAACTGATCATGTCATGTTTCAAGCAGCAAGTGCGCGGAGTACGATAGCAAACGCAAATCGACATTGTCGTATCACCCGATTTCACTGTTAAAGAGAGCGACTCCAATAGATCATCATCTCGATATGACATGACGTTGGTCACAATCATTTTGTTGTCTACATAGATCGCAACCCCACCACTACGAAGGGTGTTTCCTCGGTCAGTTCTTAATAGTGAGAAACCCGGGATGTTAACACAATTGTCATCAATACCACTGCGCAGCCAGGTCTCAGTGAGTGCGAATATAGACACGTTGCTGTTTGATAAATTAAAGTTGAACTCATTAGATTTAGAGACTAAGCTGCGAACATTGGAACATGCAATCATGATAGGATGACTACCGTAATTCACCGGACTTTTCGATAAGATGGTACGAAATGAAACCAAGTCTCCTAAAGCTCCCTTCGTTGAGTTTTTATAGTTAACTTCTCCCACCGTACAAATGGTCGGCGTCGAACCAACCGAAAATTTCGGAAACATAAATCCTCCTCACCTAAATTGACGGCGATCCTCGATCGAAAGGTCCTTGAAGATGCGCATAGACGTACCCGCTAATCTGTAAGCTCTATTAAGAATGGAAGCGGCTTGATTAGAAGACGCACAAACTAATCTTAGTAATCTAGTCTTACCATTTCCGTCTCTTTTGCCGATTCTGTGAAGGGCCAAGACCTGTAGAGATTCTGCCAAACCTTCCTCACCCTCAACGAAAACGCCGGATAGGATCTGCCGCACTGAGCCAACATCATCATTAATACGATTTTGAGCACTGTCGGATTGGGACTCATAAACGTTGGCAAAGATCACACATTTGGATCTATCTATAACAGATATTTTATCTCGTATGTTACTCGAACGTAGGGTCCGGATAGATCGCTGCTTCAGACTAGTTGCCGCAGGAGAGGCTCCAGAATGAGTTGTCGAAATTGGGACAATCTTCTTTGTAGTGCATTGATCTATTGTTGTATGGTCTGTTTGTGATCCTCGATCAGAAATTCTATTTATCTTGCAAGCTTCTGCTACCGATACTTGGTGAAGGAATTTGTTTAAAAGTAGGTACCGATGGTACACGTGACTGGTACTGCTCATTTCCATCTGGTTCAATACTGCATTTCGTAACTCCGCAAGTTTCGCTTTGCATTGCATCACTTTTGAATTGGTTTGTTCGACACACCAAACTCTGTAAATCAGCAGTAGTGACGTCAAGCGTGTCAGGGGTGGGAGATATATTGGGAACCATGATGCTGTGACTATGCTCCATCATCCAGGTGCAGATGAAAAAGTTAGGAAAAGTCGTTTCCATTCTGTGATGAGAAGGATCGTTTGATTTTATTGTATCGTCTGAGTCACTGACAGCATTGACCATCAACGGTGATTCTACTTTTTCCTTCAGCCCGTCGCCAGTATCAAATACTTGACAGGTATTCAACTCTCCAGAAATAAGCACGGACCGAGATGGCCTCTTGTCTGGCTTGGCACAAAGAACCCTCTCAACAGCCTGGACACAAAAACTTGTGGCACTACTCGCGTTTTCTTGTTCGTCAGAACAGATTCGTCTATACAAACCATTTACACTCTCAGTTAGCTTGTTTATTTGAAAGTTCAGACGGTCAAGAGTTTCACTTGCACAAATTCCGCACAGGAAATTTTTGTCCTTCACGGATTTATCATCAAAAGTATGAATGACAACCGTCCAACAGCAACACTCACTGTTACTACAAGCAACTTGCGATTCAACATGCCGTGGCATCTGTTCTAGTTCAGGATTGAAGGGTTCAGCAAGTTTGCCTTTTACTGCCCTGTGCCTTGTTACACTGCTTTTACTTGTTTTACTCTTTTTACTGCCTTGTTTTATCATTTTCGCTATTGTTTCTGATATTTTCTGATATTTGCGCTATTGTTTCTTTTTTTATATATAATAATATTAAATTGCTTTGGTATTACTTATAACGTTCGTGAAAAAGTTACGCTTCTACGTAGATGCTTGATATTTGTAACGTTAATCGATTTACAGGTTGAATTGTAAGTAGATATATCAGCAGCCAAGAAAGTTATACGAGAAAAGGAATATTTAATAACTAGCATCAATATGCATTGAATATACAACCATCGCTATTATTGCATCCTGACTCATGACTGACAATGACAGCCTTGATGTATATCTAAAATGCTTATTTAAAGTATAAAAATATAAAGTACATTTTTTTTTGTAAAAAATGTTAAATGAAAATCTGATTAAGTTGGTCAGTTTTTTATTTTTTTATTATTATTTTTTTCAAAGAAGATACTTTATTACTAACATACAAAGAATTGGTTACCCTCAAATGGGCCCTTACCTTGATAATAATATTTAAAATGTAATGTTCACGTTGGAATTGAGACTGCTGTTGGCATCAAGTGGCCTGAGGAATTAGGACTATCAGTAACCCTGATGAGCAACGGTCTGTTTAACGTCGATCTCGCAACCCTTACGCACATTGACACAGCTTTTGCCAATTTTATTCCAATCATTGAGCGCATTGAGCAGACAATGTCGTTGTGTAATAAACGTCCTCTGCCGGCTTTTAGCTTAGAGATACGTTTTAGTAATGACTGTGCGCCCTGACCAAGTCCCCCATTTGACGCAAGAACCACAGGGAAGAAACCTGCTCTTTCAAAACGCGCTACGCGTTCACCGTATTTGGCGACCTTCCTCGATTCATGGTAGCGGAACGGGATCTCCACAGAGCTGACTGAGTAGGACGGAGCCAAATGGCTGAAAATGCAAATGTCAAGTATTGACCGCTCTGTCCTATCTCCGTATAAGCCGTAACATTCAATATCAGCTCTTACATACTGGTCTCTAGTCGTTATTCTGTTTTCGAAAACGGTCTCAAGTGGGATCGGTTGAAGTGATGGTTCAACTGCTACCGCACAACATGTAACTAAGTTCTTTCGCAAAATAATCACTAATGATATTGTATCTTACCGTAGGGAGTCCACCAGCTTGGCAAGCTAGTGTATGACATGTGCTGAATCGTTGTCCACATAGACAGAAAGCTGGTGCATTGGGAGGGTGCCAACAATATCTGAATTCGAGTGCGTCCTGGAATTGATTTTTACTCAAGTAATTTTTTAGGTATTCCGACGGTCGCGCAGATAACCATATGGATGCTCCCTTTGCCGATGCAAAAGTTAAACACTTGTTACTGCCCTCATCGCTGCAACACGTTATTTCATTTTACAGGCTTTCATTGGATTTTGTTCTCGCTAGCTTAATTTCGCTCGAAATTCGCGTCTGTCTGAGTAAAAGTTCGTGGGATGTATGATCAAAACGACGAAGACGGAGAAGAATTCGGACGGGTGCGTTGACGATGCGTTGTAGGGGAGGAAGAGTGGATTTAGGTGAGTTGGAAAATAGACTAAGAAAGTAGTCTATTTTCGATAGGGAAATCGACCAATCTATGAACCTGACGGAGATTACGGAGTATCAAGGTAGATGAGCTTACTTTATCTCTAACGAAAGGTTTAAATGAAAGTCGGTTGTCGAAATGGAAGCGTAGGAAAACGAGATTATCAACGATAGGAAGAATTGTAGAATTTTATGATACGGAGCGAGGTTCTAAGCCGAAGCGTCGAGGTAGGATCCACATAATTTTGGATTTATCAGGATTCAGAGAAAGGCGAAGGGAAGAGAGATGATTGTAAATTGAGACAATAAAGTCGGAAGCAGAAACACTAAGATTGTGAATACAATAAACAGGTACATGATCATAGATGAGAATGTCATCAGCATATTGCATAACATGCAAGTTAAGTTTAAGAGAAATCTAAGACAAATCACCGAGAAGAAGAGTAAAGAATAGGACCTAATACGGAGCCTTGTGGAACACAGGACGGGACGGACGAAGGATGGGAGAGAATAGTTAGAATAGACGCGAAATGTACGGTTTGATATATATGAAGAAAACCATGATACAGTGGGTAAAGAGAAGCCATAATCATGACGAAGGCGATGGAGAAGAATCGAGTGATCGACAATGTTAAAAGCAGACGATAGATCAAGAGAAACTATGACACTAAATAATTTATGAACACGCGATATAAGTAAGTCGTTATAAACTTTAAGACATGCAATTTCGGTAGAGTAATTTGGGCGAAAAGCGGCTTGGAAGGGAGGAAATAAGTTAGAGGAAAAGAGATATATATTAACTTGCTTAAGAACGAGACGCTCAAGGAGTTTAGAGAGGGTTGGGAGAAGTGAAATAGGATGGTACGAATATGGCAGTGAGGAGGCGAGATATTGCTTTTTGATGAGAGGACGAACAGTGGCGCATTTCCAGATGGAAGGAAATGTACGGCTACGGATGGACGAGTTGAACAATGTGGTTAGGAAGGGTAAGATAGAGGAGCAGATATTTTTAAGCAAGTGAGTGGGAATTGGGTCAGAAGAAGGGGTTTCATTAGGTAATTACAACAGAACCGTAGAAACTTCATCAGACGAAACGGGAAGAAGGTGGAATAGCTCTAGGAGGAAAGTATTTAAAGAGTAGAGAGGGTACAAAGGGGCTATGGGTAGTAGGGAAAGTAAGCTAGATAGCTTAGTTTGTAGATAAGAAGAAAATTCATCAGGATTTATATTACAAAGAGTAGGTGATCGTGAAAGAATTGAGCTTAAGATTTTCCAATGAGATTTAGAGTTGGAAAATGACTCGAGTTGATTTCGCTAAATGCTTGTACGTTTAGTACGTATAAGAATACGATGTGAACAGTTTAGAAAAAAGTAGGAATCACGGATATTTGGGGAGAGTGAGTTGGGAGAACGTTTAATAAAGCGATTATACATACTAATAGTGACGGAGTTGACACTTAGAAAGACTACCGTCAGAACCGAATAAGGGAGCATGGCGCAAGCGCTGGGAACGTCGAAGTCGACTAGGCAGAAGGTTATTGAGGATCGACGTAAGTTCAGAATCAAACAGAATGCAGAGATCATCGGGAGAGAGATAGTTAAGAGGAAGTGAAAAAAGTGAAGAATTGAGTAAGGCTGTGCAGAGAATAGGGATATCGAGAAGCTTCCAGGGTCGACTTGGTGTAGATAATGGTAAAGGCGGAGAAGGAGGATGGGGACGAGTAAGAGTAAGAGTGACAAGGAAATGATCGGACAAACCAGGATCAGTAATTGACAAGGAGGTATAGTCACTGAAGCAGTTAGGAACATCAATGATGTCGAGAGCACCTCCGAGAATATGAGTTGGGCTTGTTGAAAGTAATTTATAGTTAAAATCAGAAAAAAGATTAGTTAAAGTGATAGAGTCAGAGTCAGCCGGGCGATCAAGACGAATGTTAAAGTCACCGAGAACAAACGAAGGAGTATAAGACAATGAACAGTGAGACATTAGATCTGCAAGGTCGTTAAAGAAGATACTTGAAGGGGCAACTGAACCTGGACGGTATACAATCACAAGTTCCAGAGGGAAAGGAGTTGATAATCTGCATATGAGTAATTCGAACGAGGTGTAATGGATGTTAAAGTTAATTTTACGTAAAGACATTGGGTGACGAGCAATGACAACAATGCCGCCATGGTTAGAAGCAGTAGATGTATGAGATGCAATTTGACGAGCTGATTCAACTAGAGAACAACCAGAGCGACATAGACGACGAATAGCAAGATCGTCGAAGTCAGAGTGCTGCCAGGATTCGGTAATGCAGAGAATATTGATAGATAATTAATCGAAGATATCGAGGAGCATATCAGCTTTATGAAGAATAAAGCGAGTGTTGAATAAACTAAGGCGAAAAGTATGCTTAGGAGCGAGATCGACTAGCGAAGAAGACAAGGGGGAGAGATGGGACGCCATCTAATTTTTTAACCTTGTGTGTACAACGTGAAAATTGCCGTTGATTTTACGTATAGATAAGGATGACTCGCCGTTTGTTTCACGTCGATGTTTCTCAATGCGAGCTATATTGAGCTGGGCAATATCAGAAGGGGAGCGGTCAGGAAAGATACGGCAAGTAGATGAAGTGGTAAGAAGTTTAAAACGTTGGGAGAGTACCGAAGAGGCATGTGAACTATGTCGGAATACGATTTTTAGGAGTGGAGGACTGAGATGATTGGATTTAGTGGATTTGTTTAAACGAATAAAGGATACAGGCGCGATATTATTGAAGAGGGATGGGTTATCTTCAGGAAGAATGGTTGCTAGGATAGACCTGAAAGCAGATACATCATCGTCAAGGCGAGATTGTGGAGAAGCTGATTCGGAAAGCTTTAAGTTGGCTATGATTATACAGCGATCGAAAATGAAGGAAAATGAAGGAAAATGATTTCGTGGAAGTGGTGGACGGACAGAGCTGGTAGGAGTCGAGGTAGATGAGCAGATAGAAGTGGAAATGACAGGGGTGCTTGATAAAGAATTAATATTGGTTGGAGCAAGTGTGACAGGAGCGGGGTGTTGAATCGGTTGATCAGAGATGTGACTAGAGATGATTTTGAAGAAAGGATGTAAATTATTTGGAAGTGATAAGTGGTAGGTAGAGTAAGGGGCATTAAGATAGGTTTGGGCATGAGTGACAGGAATGTAGTGTTGAATCAGTTGATCGGAAATGTTACTGGAAATGATTTTGATGGAAGGATGTAAATTATTGAGAAGTGATACGGGGGAGGTCGAGTAAGAAGTACGTGAAGATAATAAAGAAGTTTGAGATTTATTTATATTGGGGAAGGAATAGGAAAGAGGAGGTACGAGATTAAAAGCTTTACCGTTAGCATTATTAGAATGAGAAAAATTAATGGAGTGAACTGTTTACGTTTATACATCGATTGGTCGGATATTTTGATACGAACAAGTGTCCATGCATCACAATCTTTGGAATCGCATCCAACTTCAAAATTGGTATAACCATCATTGCATTCCGATGTGGAAGATGCTTGATCAAGAACAGGGATCTGAGATCGCGCTTTTTTAGGCATGACATTTTGTCGATAGATTGAGCTCAATCCGCGAGCGGGACTGACAGGAATAATCTGGAACTGACAGGAATAATCTGGAACTGACAGGAATAATTTGGAACTGACAGGAATAACTGGAACTGACAGGAATAATCTGGAATATATGTTCAAGCTCTTTAAATTTTTTGTAAGTAGCTTAAATCGACAATTTTTTTATCAATTTTTTTAAACCAAAGACAAATAATCTGATCGCGCATGCAGCCCGTAATGGAGCCTCATCGTGGCTAAGTGTGATTCCTTTAGTCCATGAAGGGTTTTATCAATCAGCAAACGAATTTTAAGATGCCCTAAACACCCGATACAGTCACGCCGATCCCTCGTTCAAAAACGACAATTGCATTTGCGGCGCATCAGTAAATATCGTCCATTCTCTATCGTGCAAGAACGGTACCTTGCCTTCTATCCGGCATGATTCTGTTAGATACATTATCTCGCAGAATCTCGTTAAAATTTCACACTGCGTAGAATGCGAACCACAACTAATCGTCGTCCCTGGCGACATGGCTTTTGAACGAACCACAACTACACGTGATCAGAATGCACGGCTTGATATCGTTTGTTCTGGACTTTACGGTAATCGATTTGCGCAGACGTTCTATGACGTCAATGTTTTCTCTGTTCATGCTCAATCGAGCATCTCTCGTGAACCATATTCGGTTTTTAAATACAATGAGAGTCGCAAAAAGAACAAATATGTCGAACGAGTAGGTGAGGTTGAACGCGCTTCGTTCTCGCCACTGATTTTCTTGACATCCGGAGGACTCGGTAAAGCTGATAAGCTAATAAAGTTAATTGCCACCAAAACAGCCAACCTGGTCATATGCTGATATAGCTGTTAAAATTAAACGCGATATTGCCTTTGAGATTGAACACTCTGTGTCTGCATGCCTTCTTGCAGCAAGATTATGATAAAGATAATAAATATTCAAAATTTATTACATCTAAACAAAACTTATAGTTTCGTGAATTGCAGGCCCATTTGCAGAACCATTTCTTGTATAGAGATATAAAAAAATATTTATTATTAAAAAAATTTATTATTATATAGACAACACAGTGAGTCAAAGACTCTTTACAAGTTGCATCACAGGAAATCAAAGTAAAACTTCACAGATCGCAATCGATTATATTGGCTAAATCTTTATCCAACTCCAGCTTGAACGCATGAATATTACGAGAGTTAACAGTCGTATCGGAAAGTTGATTCCATACCGATACAACTCTCTGTGCAAAAAGTGAGATACAGATGTGGCATATGCGTACTGTTCCAAGCATTAAGAAATGTCCGCGTAGTGAGGGCTGATCTCGCAATGTCAACAAGTGACACAATGGATTATCCTTAGTATGTAAAATATGTCATACGAGGCACATATCAGCACGAATTCGCATGAAACTAAGACTGTATTTTTAGATACCTAAGTCTATCCCTATATTCCAAATGTCTGATAGTACGGACTAATCTCGTGGCGGAGCGATAAACATTTACTAGGCGATTACATTCTTCCTTAGTAATAGGGTAACATAATGGTGACGCATATAAAATTTTAATTAGAATCAAGGTATTAGAAATTATTATTATTTATTATTATTAGTATTACAAGTTATAGCCAAATGGCTGTTTCAACTGATCACATAGGAAATAAAAAAGAAAAGAAAAGAAGAAAAAAAAGTTAATAGCGGTTACATAATATTGTATACATTCGGAATGCCATGATCGTTAATCCACTGACGAAGTTGAACTTTAAATTGAGATAAGTCCTTGGTACATGCTATTTCTCCTGGCAACGTGTTCCGGGCGTTTAATGCTCGATGTGAGAGCCTAGCCAAACTCACTACTTTACCATGGGGAAACTTAAATAGTTTCAACGGGTGGCCACGATGCGTCTGAGAACAAACTTTAACATAGCACGAGGGAAAACCATCTATTCCATTTACCATTCGCCATAATGCAATAAGGTCTAGGTAATATAGCCTCTGACCCAAAGATGGTATCTTTAGAAATTCAAGCCGTTCACGATATGAATATGATCCATCCATACACATTCGAGAACCTCTACGAAGGATTGACTCTAGTCTATTGAACTCTTTCTTAGTGTATGGAAAAACTGCTTGCACGCAGTACTCTATATGCGGGCGAACAAGAGCGCAGTAAAGCCGTTTGAAGACGTATGGATTAATACGATTAAATGCATTTTTGACGCAGTACATAGCTCGCAAAGCCTTGCTATGGGCAAACTCTGTATTTGATCGGGATTTCAATGTCCTATGCACCATGACACCCAGATCCCTATACTCCATGACGACATTAAGAATTGAAGTTCCGAGGCGAAAACGACGGTCATCGCAACGCCTTCCTAATTTCATGTGGCCGCATTTGTCAACATTGATCTTCATACCAGTAGCCTCACTCCATTGATATATTTCATTAAGGTCTTCCTGCAGGGAAATGCCAAGCGGATCAATATCATCTACAGACCATATTTTGAGGTCGTCAGCAAAAGCAAGACAGGGACTCTGAATCCGCAGCAACAAATCGTTAAGGAACACAATAAACAGCAGAGGTCCTAGTACGGTACCTTGCGGAACACCACAGTAAACGCGTCTGGAAGTGGAAAGATGGGTGCCAACTCTCACCCTAAAGAAACGATGACGTAGGAAATCTTGAATCCAATTACACAACATTACAGGAATGCCGTAGTTAAATAGTAATGCTACCAAGCTCTCATGCGGCACCCGATCGAATGCTCTTGAAAAGTCAATGAATACCACATTAATTGATTGGCCGCGACTGACCGCCTCAACCCACATTTCGCGTGAAGTCAATAAGTTTGTTAAGCAGGAACGACCAGGGAGGAAACCGTGCTGAGAAGACGACATTATTCCGAGTTCCCTCAAGTGATGCCTGATCCGGGTGGCGATCAACTTTTCAAGCACTTTGCATAGAGAACTAGTCAGGCTGATTGGTCTATAGTCAGTACAAGCCGTTGCAATGGTTTTCTTTGGGATCGGAACTACGATGGCAGTTTTCCAGACTTCAGGAACACATCCACTGGTCAAACTGTTCTCAAAAATAGCAAGAAGGGAAGGAGCCAAATATCTAGATAAATTCTTCAAGAGAAACGGAGAAATGTCATCAGGGCCAGTAGAGCTAAATGGGTCAAGCTGATCAAGCTGACTTACAATCTCACTAATCGTTACTGGAAGAAAACGCGAAGATTGCTTTAATGCTACACCATGCGAAGTGATAGAAGCTCTTTGTGAATTATTTGTCGGTATCAAAAAAGACGTAGCAAGGCATTCCACAATACCACTCTGAGAAGTTATCATACATCCCTCCGCATTAAGGACATACTTGATTTCTGTATTAAGGGTTCTGTTGCGACGAACATAGGCCCAGAATAGTTTTGGATTCCGTGTTACATTATTAGCGATATACGATTCGAATGCACATCGTTTTGTTGCTTTCACTCTAGTACAAAGATTTCGAACATATTTATATCTGGCAGAGAAACTAGAATCAGAACGCTGAAGCTTCCATAAACAATTGCTTGAACTTATTAGTTGTCTGACGTTGGAATCTATCCATGCAGGTGACTTAGCAGCATAAGAGGATTCGCGCATAGGGGCAAGAATATCAGATAATTTATGTAGGTAATCAGTGATCATATTCAATGATAGCTTGTCCGTGTTCATAAAAGTACACGGGAATTGGTTGTAAACTCTCAAAACATCTTCTCTTCTCACTTTCGACCAATGACGTTTGTAAGTTTTTGAACAAGGTGGACAGAATCTGGAATAAGGGACAGCCGTCAAGGAGAGCAAGCAGTGGTCACTACTTCCTAAAGGAGGGAGATGATCAACTTTGATTATGTCTCCTACATATCTGGAAAACACCAGATCAAGTACCGAATCCGATCTTGAAGTTAAGCAAGTTGGTTCTTGTACATGCTGAATCAGCATGAGTTCCTCAGCAAGGAACTCAGATATTTCCCTTTCCGTGGAACTACCATCAGAAAAGACATAGTCTGACCATCTAGATCGTGGAAGATTAAAATCGCCCAAAAGAATAAAGTGAGGGGAGGAACATACCGATTGTAAAATAAGTTTTAGTTGATCAGTGTCTGCAATTACTGACGGAGATCGATACACGACGCAAAAATTCATACTGGTCGCTGAGTGATCAATACGGAAGCATAGAGTCTCAAAAGACCCACAAGGGTCACAAATATTCAACACCTCAGATATGAGGAAATTTTCTCTGACATACGCGGCGACACCGCCACCTCGCCTACCTGATATCCTGTCGCTTCGTATAAGGCGAAAACCAGGAATGTTCACAGTGGTATCGACAATATATTGATGCAACCAGGACTCAGCAACGCAGAAAATGTCATACGAATGAGAAAGCATGTGATACTTCAACTCCACTATTTGAGCAGGCAAACTACGAAGATTAGAATACCCAATCGATAAATAGCGTGTGGTTTGTGGTAAGGGATTACTAGGAACGGTGAATAATTTGCTGAATGAAACTAAGTGTCCCAGATCAGAATTGAAACTAACACTATTGAAGAGTTGCGATGAATGACTGTTGAAACTACCTTTTCCAGACGAACTAGCAAAATTCAAACTGGATACTGCTAAGTGACGCTGTTGATCATTATGGGATTCCAACGAACTACTGGGTGCCACCTGACAACCTGAAAATTTCGTATGCATAAGTTCGTTTCACCTTCAGATAGCCGGTTTCGTAATACTGTTTTTGCTTCTTTCAACTTTAAACGATCTTCGAGACTCAGATCCTTAAGAATACGATGTGGATAATCTTTAAGTCGAAAACCACGTTTGAGCAAAAGGTCTGCATGTTTTGCGGAAGATAATACAACTTTCAACAATCTTGGTTTCTCTACCACCTTTTTTCCAAGTCGAAACAACTTTGTAACCTTCAGAGTAGAAGCTAGCTTCTCATCACCTTCTAAGAGTAACTGACAGAACACAGTACGGAGGCTGGACACATCATCATTCATACGTGTTTGTGAGTTACTGGCCTTTGATTCAGCGATACCACTAAATAAGATATTGCAAGACCTATCTGGATGCGAACGGTAGTTTGTAGAAGGAGCGTTGTCCAAAGAAATGCTCTGACCATTTGAAGGTAAATAATTTCCTGATTTATTCTTATTTTTGGCCTTCTGTTTTCTATCGATGGCCCCACTCGAATCGCTACCTCTGATTTCACCCAATTGATGGTATGTCGATCCAGCGTTTCGTGTAGGTTGCAATAGAGTGTTGCGCCATACCCTTTCTTTGTTTACAGCTGGTGTAGTTTGTTCAACATGAATGACCGATTTTTCTTTGTCCTGAAAGGATGACAGCATTTGAAGTTCGACATTTGAAGTATTATCGTGCTGATGCGTAGATGACAGTGAAGGTAATTCAATCCTCGGTTCACATAGGTCAGGAGTTGAACTGTCATCTAATGGCAGCTTAACGACAGGATTAACGGTACAAGTGTTTATCGAAGTTTGATGGTCCGTGCTGTCTTGAGAGACACGAACGTCATTTAAGTTGATAGGTAACGATATATCACAACAATTCACATCACAAACCATATCTTGCACTAGTTTCATTTGGAGGGCCGAAATCATTGTAGCAGAACAAAAGCCGCAATAAAAGTCCTTGCTCTTGAGTGACGACTCGGTATTTAAAGGAATGTCGACAATAGACCACACTTCACAGCCTTTATTGCAGCATTCGACCTCTAGCCGCTTATACGCATTACGATGTTGCGTGATATGTATAGTGTTTGACGCTCTCTTCGAATTTGCTTTCTTCATTGTAAATGGACTACCACGATATATTGATAGTATTTTGTATGTTATTTTATCTCAAACTTTTTTTTAAGCTCAAATGGTCCTAAAACAAGAAATATCAACCTTTAAAAGCGACCGGCGGAGAGGACCAACCACTAGTCTGACCTGTGAGTACACGAAGTCGGTATGCATGCGAGTGCTTAAATATTGTCGTACCCAAAATAAACGTCATAAAATGACGTATATTTTAAATTTCAATGTTTTATTTTAACTTGATTTAAATTATAGAAAATCTAAAAACAATTATTAATTTTATTATTTAATTATTAATTTTTGATTTAGCATTATTATGTTTTGTTTAGTTTATTATTATAAGTGTACAACAGCCGATGAGCGGTGGCTCGTTTGGCTGGATCTCAATGTAAAAAAAGTACAATGTCAGTAAAACAAAAAAAATCCAAATCAGGTTCGACTTCCTATGAGAGCGATACACTGTTCAGCGCACGCCGAAATTCTCGGATGTTCCGACATTCATTTGCAGATGACGGGAGTCTGTTCCAACTGTTTATTACTCGATCTCTGATATCCTGATAGTGTCGATGGAGTTTTTTACGATGTTTGAGCGTTAGTCGATGTCCACGTAATTGCTCGGAGTTGCGTAGGCAAAACATGAAGTTGAGGAGATGAGTGGGCGATAAAATTGCACTCCATACCAGCATAAGATCAGCTTTTACCAAACTTTCACAAACCATTGAAACACCTATGATTTCTAACTTCTGGTCAAACGGCAGGTCTTTGACAGTGGGAACAAGACGAGTAGCCGACTGGAGAATTGATTCGTAAGCGACAATGTTCTTGCACAGATGTGGATACGCTGCGGGAGATGCGTATAGCATTCGAGATTCGATGAGGGCCTTGTATATTATTCTGAAGCTACATGCCTCTAGTGATCCAAAAGATCGTCTAATGATGCCAATAGTACGACGGCAATTGGCCGAAACTTTATTTACGTGAGCGCTCATATCGAGCGTATTAAGCGTAGATACCCCTAAATCATCGATTTTATCTGTAGAATCAATCGACATGTTTCCAATTTTATAAGAGCAACGAATGTCTGGGGAGCCGATCCGCATATGTCTACATTTAGTCGCATTTATCATCAGTCCATTAGATATACACCATTTATTTATGGAATCCAGATCTTTTTGAAGAGCGCTAACATCGGAATCATCAATGATTCGCCTCCAAACCTTAATATCATCTGCGTAGGTAACACATTCCGACGTTAAGTTGTTTGTAATATCATTTACATATATATTAAAGAGAGTCGGACTAATGGCCGATCCCTGCGGGACGCCTGTCGTCATCATTGAGTAACCAGAAAGATAATGGCTTATGCGTACTGCAAACGAGCGGTTGCTTACGAATGATTGAATTCAGCGTAACAAAGAGCCCCGTACACCAATGTTAGATAATTTGTTTACTAGCGAATTGGGAATAACTCTATCGAATGCTTTCGATAAGTCTATAAATATCACATCTAATTTGGAACCACTCCTCATTGAATCCACCCAGCTTGCTCTCGCTTTTACAAAGTTCGTTACCGTTGAGCGATTTGGCCTAAATCCACGCTGACTGGGGCTGAGGCTATTGTTAGCTTCAAGGAAAGCGCTAAGGTAACGAAAAATCAATTTTTCTAATATCTTACAATCTACAGATGTGAGACTGATGGGACGGTAGTTAGAAACCTGGGATTTATCCTCTTTCTTGAAAATTGGACGTACAATACCCTTAGTCCAAACATATGGTAGATAACCTGTGTTTAGTGAACTTCTAAAAATAGAAGCTAAGGGAACGTATATTGCATGGGCCAATTCCTTTAAGAGTATTGGAAGTATATGATCAGGACCTGACGCGGCGTTGCGGGGTAATTTAAGTAGCTCGTGCAGTACCTCTTCATCGCTAAATTCAATGTTAGATATGACTACACTAGGTAGAAGTACATTGTGTTTAGTTTTGATTATACCATCGGGGATCGACACTATCTTCTTTGATAGCGAAATAGTCCATAAAATGGACAGCTATATCAGTTGTGGAGGTCAAGATTGACCCATTGTCGGCCAATAGGTATGAACAATCTGTCGAGTGTATAGAACGTGGAAGTATGGTTTTGAAAGCCACCCAAGGATTGTTATGGGTGGACCGGCATATATTTGAGATGAAACTGCGTTTTTTCTGATTTTTCAGAATTGAAACCGTATTCCTGCAATGACGGTAGTGTTCAAAAGAAAGTTCCCCTTTTTTGTACGCATGGAAACATCTATCACGGTGTTTGATTAGAGCAAGCAATTCCGCATCTAACCATTTCGGATGTAGTTTTCGTGTACGATTCTGACGTATCGGAGCAAAATAGTTGAGAACACAATGTAATGTGATCTTAAAGTGATTCCAAGCTTCTTGAATGCTTGCTTTCGATGGGTCGGGCCAATACATACAGGAAATTATACTGCGCACGACATCATAGTTGATCTTAAAAGGATTCGACGTTTTAACCGTTTCGGCATATGGTCCGAGTGCGTTAAATTCTATTGAGATGGTAGAGTGATCGCTTGATCCTAGCGGAGGTCCGTATTTGACGTTTTATATCAGATACGTTTCACTCGAAAAGCAGATGTCAAGAATTAAGGAGTTAGTACCCCTGTGACGAGTATCCATGTGAACATGTTGGACTAAATGTATATCATTTATCGTGTTTAAAAGCAGTAATGATTCGGGATCACATCCAGGAAGAGGAACGTAATCTATCCAATCAATTCGCGGCATGTTAAAGTCTCCTAATAAAATAACTTTTTGACCCTTGAATGCATTTTCAGTTATTGAGGATATAATCGACCCGGTTGGAGCGAATGGGGGCGATAGAAGACACCTAGAGAGAAAAATATGTTTTTATGGTCTGTTACAGAAACCCAAGCGTATTCACAACGACTTGATTCATCGCACTCAATTGACATAACACGAGTTGTAAGAACTTCTCTAGCATATATGATCACTCCGCCACCACGGCAAATTTGCCGATCTGCTCGGATTATGGCGTACCCATTGATGGAAATTTCTGAATCTATGATGTGAGGTTTTAACCACGACTCTGTAAAAACAAGTATTTCAAATGAGGTGCTGTTAACCAGAGTGAGAACTTCGTCCATTTTATTAATGCGACTTAAGACATTAGAATATAAGACCCGGAAGGCATGTGTGGAGTGTACTGGGTCGGAATACTCGTATCTCTTATCGACATTTACTGTCACTTCTTGGGTAGTTTCGTTGCGACACAAAGACTTCGCAGCTCCCCGATGTTTCCACCGTTGCCAATGGAACGAATCCAGAAACGAGTTGAAGTCCTGCGTCGCACTACACGAAAATTTATGACGGTGAGGTTACTTTCACCGTTAGCTACTCTGTTACTAAATTCGCTCTTTGCTTGTTTCAGTCGAGTTCTGTCCTCGATCGAAAGATCTCTGCGAAGGATCAATCCAGTACCTGCAAGATGATAACCGTATTTTAAAGCTAATGTACACATATCGGGCGTTGCTAATATGACCTTAAGAAGGCGTGGACTGTTATCTGATATTATTTTCCTGAGTCTATAAAGGTGGAGAACTCTGAATTGCTGCAGCTCAGTAGGGGAAAGGTGTGTAATAGCTCAGAAAAGAAGGATTGTACAGCTTTGACGTCATGCTGTACACGTAAATGGTTGTTAGTAGCAGATGATTCCCTTATATTAGCTATGATTAGACACTGTGATCTATCATAAGTCCGGCGAATAGGGGCAGTTAATGAGTTATTTAGGGAGACTGAATTAGAGTAAGAATTTGTAGATTTAAGTCGCAAGTCAGTTGATTGTAAAGAATTCGGAGGTCCGCTACATTATGCTTCAGAGACAAACGAATCTGTGAAATCAGGTGTTTTCTCTTCGTAGCTCAGAGTGTTCTTGTCTAGATCTACACATTTTTCAGGTGAAGTTTGAAAAGTCTGATCAAATGCTGGTGGAGGCTGATGTGAATTGCAGTGGGAGATCCTTTCTTGACGCTGTGCAATAACATGAAGAGCTCGCGCTACTCATCGCCTTTCTCCTCGACAGGTTCAGTTTTATCCAATCGTGCGTCGTGACACACGCAATAACCACAAATGAAATGTTTACTTTCGTATCTCGCAACGTCATTTTTTTTCACCTTTTTGAGTGTCCAAACATCGCATCCCTGCTTGTCGCATCCAACTTCCAACTGAACGTAGCCATCGTATGTCTGTTTTTTTGTGAGTTTTCACCGATTTCATTGTTTGTTCACAAAAATGTCGTTGATTCGAGTGAAAATTCACTGTATTTGTATTTACTTTAGATTGTCTAGACAATCTAACTAGACAAACAATTCGAGAAATTAGAAGTCTTGTCCTTTTGAAGACGAAAATTAAACTCTAGTTTGAACCGTCAGAATTGCTCAGCTTGGATATCTGTATTGCTCAGCTTGGATATCTGTATTACCCTTTTTTATTGTTCAAACTTCTATTGTTCTATTTGATAGCTGTAATTTGCTAGAACACTTATAAATTTTCTTAAGTATTTAACAATCAAGACAATTTTCTATAATTATATTAAATACGTGGACTCAGTTAGCTGATTCGATATGAGTCAGTTGTCGATATGGCTACACCATCAAGGTGGTAAACTCTATGTTGACTATGTTTCAATCAAGAGATACACATGGAAGCACTTTTTTTATGATTGAGCTGGATACCATTGGAAACATACCATGAATATACAGTATCAATATCAGCTTGGAGTAATTGAGCATCTTTATTTGACTCAACTGGACGCCAAATCTTTAGGTCACCAGCGTAAAGCAAGCATCGAGATTTTACATGTGGAAGCAGATCATCGATGTATATGCTGAACAGTGTTAAAGAATTGGAAACGCTGTCCGTTACAACATTATTAGCCTATGTGAAAGAACCATTAGTACCTGACTGGAAGAACACATATGCAATATTTATACCGGCACTACGTTTTCTTAAATGTGTCAGATAATTTCGCTACGAAACGAAGAACTATCATTAATTCCACTTGCTCTCAGTGCTTTGAAAATGAATTTGCTCAATGTTGAGACTGCGCAATGCCCTATGGGTTATTACTCGAACCCATCCTAGAAACGTAAATAAGTATCGGTATGTGCACAACCTCTACAATAGATTGAAAATTCATAAGTGAATAGCATTTGAAGATGGTATTGCAAATTATATCGGGAATCAACCAAACTGATTTTGATCATATGTGAAAGGTTCAAGGATACTTTCCTCTAATTAACATTCATTATTTCTTGTGATTATGTTTATTCTACTGAGTCTGAAATTGCTGAATGCCTGGAAAACTGCTTCCATTATCCATCGACTATTGTTTCGGCTATTTACTCTAAAAAGGTCTCCTACTCACAATATTCCTCAGAATCTCGTCAAGCCAATCAGTGCATCTGAAGTATTGCACTTAATCACAAGGCTTGACCGATTTGGCTCTCCTGGCCCAGATGATTTTTCACCTTACCTAATTAATGCGATTTGATCTGTCGTAAGTTCTGTCTTAGCTCATATATTTTAATATAGCCTGATCAATTCGTAAATTCATGCAAATGGAAGTCTTCTATTGTTGTGCTAATCTCTAAAAGCAGCTAGCCATTTCTTGTTTAGATTTTCGCTTTATCAGATTGACCAGTGTTATTTCTAAATAACTATAACGAATTATCGCCAAAAGGCTACTTGATGATATAAACTTAAACGCGTTTTTACAGATTCTTAACACTGATTCAGACAAGGCCGTTCATGTCTTTCTAACTTGCTTACCGCGAGAGAGTTGGATGGAAGCGCTATGCTTAGGACTTTGTCTCAACGTCATATTTCTAGATTTTTCGAAAGCCTTTGATAGAGCTCAACATAAAGATATCGTGTCACTCTTAATACATTACGGCGTCCCTCGTATGATCTGCTCTTGGATTAAAATTTTTTTTTCATTGCGTACGTTTAAGATAAGATCTAGTTAGTCTTTATCTGCAAAAAGCAGTATGTCGATAGGTGTCCCTCAAGGTTCTGCACTAGGTCCCCTATTATTCTCACGTTCCTTAACAATTTACTTTTACGTATTGAGAAGACTCATTGGGCACTCGCTATCTTAAAATTTGGACCGCGTACGAGATGTTGGTGACTATAAACTTTTACAGGCAGACTTGGATCGAGTGAATGATAGGTGCCGCTCTACTGGATGGCATCTTTACGTTGATAAGCGTGTATTTATGAGGATGGTAAAAAATCTATTAATTTTACATATCATTTCGGCGATGTTCTTATCACCGAAGTATCACATCATGAGATTTAGGAATTATCGTGCAGGCATCATTAAAAACTAAACTAAATAGTGAAACAGCAATTAAAAGCGCTAATTGTGCTTATATTTTGCAAAAAGCTTATTCCTTAAGATCACCATCAGCTTTTTCAATGGATTTCTCTGGTAATGGTAAGATATTAATCATGACGTAAAGGTAAGCGATTTGTTGCCTATGTTTTCAAAGGATTCGGGGGTACTTCTCCTAATTCCAAAACTTCTGAATCTAGCATTAATTTCATTTACAAAGCCTTTGGAGAGGCACAAATTATTCAACCTGTTTCTTAGAGACTTCACGAAACTATATAATAATAGAGTTATTTTTAACTCTGTACGATTCTATGAGACAACGATCTAAATTTCGTTTGTAAGCACGGATTTATTGTACGAATTTGACAGATTTTTTGCGAAAAATCTAACCTACTTGGGTTCTATTGAATTAAAGCCTATGCAGGCGACACTAAAAATAAGCAATTTCCCCCTCAGCTTGAGGAGGAGGACATACCGTCGCTAAAAAAGTTATTTAAAATTCATTCCGTGCGTACAGTCAAATCCAAATCCGGAGAAGATTTGACCATTGCTTTCTGCAATGCGGATGTTGATAGAGCGCACACTCTTTCGAACTCTGCCTCCAACCCCTTCCTGGGGTATAATCTTAAGTTCTCAATTATTGAACAAGATGACAGGACGTTCCCCCATTGCAACGTGTGCCACTTGTGGGGCCACTAGGGGGTCATCCTGTTCTTCCAAGTGTATATGTGGGGTGTGTAGCTCGGACTGTTGTGACAGCTTACGAAAGGGGAAGAAATGCATGGCTCCCTTAGTCTGCAAAAATTGTTCTGGTAGTCATTCCGCATGGTCCAGAAGATGTAAGTTTTTTAAAGCTTATCAAAGTTCCTTCTCAAGCCATTCACGTGCCAGTCCACTCTCTGGTTATTCCGCGGTAGCTTCTGTCTCCTCGGACAGAATGTCCAACAAAGATATTTTGCAGTTATTGGACTCAAATAAAAAGTTCATCTTAGCCCAGTTAGAGAGTATGATTGCTCCATTGTTTCTGCCGTTTTTGGATCTTCAAATACGAAGTCGATGCCACTTGAAAACATGCCGAAATCTAAGAAGCGTGGGGTTTCGGCTAAATCAGTGCCCCCACTGAAGATTGGTAAACTATTGCAGCAGCAGGTAGCCGCCTCATCTCTGGGAGATGAAAATATTGCCAAGGGGGTGTCGACCCTAGATGGGGCTAGTGGCAGGAACGGCATCCTTCCCGCACCTAGCTTTGACTAGGTTGGTTTCCACCGTTCAACTTATCGAACACAATGGTGAGTAAACCCGAGCCTTTTTCACTGAATATCCTTCAGTGGAATTCGGGAGGTGCTTCTGCCCTTAGCCTTCTATCTGGTAGAGATGCGGATGTTATAGTCCTTCAGGAGACGCGGTCTATCCGTATCCCCCAGGACATTACTCGATTTATCCCAAAGCACATTTGTTCCCACTATACTCCGTACATAACCCCACCTCACTCCTCTTCATCTCAAGGACTATTGACCTTAGTTAAGTGATCTTTAAGGTCTTCCCTCTTGCTAAATTACTCTTGTCCAGCCCCGTCTTGCTTGGAAGTTTCACTCGTTAAGAACGGTAAGCGCCTTAGTCTAGCCAATGTCTACATCCGTCCAGGGAGATTCACAAGAACCGTGACCTCCTGGATGGTATTATCGATAGCGGCTATGACATGGTACTAGGTGACTTCAACGACAGAACTGGTCGTTGGCTTAATGAAGCACTCCGCAGAGCCAGGAACGGTTATCTTATTCACAAACCACCGTCACCTAGCTTTCACTGCACTTCAACGAATTGACTCCTCGGCTTATTATTGCTCCACGAGAGGTGGTTGCTAAAACCCTTCTGTACGGAGCAGTCGCGACAATATCTGTCCACCTATCATGATCTAATTCGCTGGCGGATAGAAGAAGATACGCTGCTTCGTAGAAGATTCCACTTTGATCCGATCAGAGTGGCTTTCTTCTAGGCAGCTATACAACGCTTTCCCCGAATTGAAAATGAGAGTTTAACCGAATTTAATTCCTACCTTTCTTCGCAAGCTACCGCGTTGCTTTCGACAACCTATAAAGGTCGCATTTTCAGTCCCACTCCTACAAAACTCAAGGTCCTAGCTAAACTACTGAACCTCCCCAATCTCTCTGCTTCCGCCAAACAGACCCTCTCGAATGAATACTGGCGCACCAGATATTGGTCCAGCTGAGTAGGGATAGGGCGAGTATTGCTCGTCTTAACCCTTCTCAGTCTTCCTTCTGGAAGATATTCAAGAAGGAGAAGTTTGTTTGCTGGAAGGATAGGGCATTGAGTTGGATCGGTAGCATAGGCCTTGTAAAAGTTTTGGAGGAGTCACTAGCCCAACAAAACTATGGAGCCACGCAATCACCTCAACCAATCCCGCCTTGGGGATACTTCAGGAGTAGGGACTTATCTGTCACAGATATTCTCAACGCCTGGGGGTCTCTACCTGGCACCTCCAAATCCGTCGCTCCACTCTCTTATCGTGTCTGTCAGCTTTTGACAGCCGATCAAAGAAGAGAGGTGGCCGTAACAATGCTATTAGTCACCCCATCCGATGTGACCGGCATCAATATTAGTAGAAGATTTTTTTTACCCAAAAAGTATCCGGTCTCTTGTCCTAAAGACCTGCGGCCCATTTCTATTCCAAATTCCCTCGTCTCGATATACGAGAAAGCGCTTGCGCGTAGAATCCGCGATCATCTCAGTAGGCGAAATTTAATCCCACCTGCTTTCCATGGGTTTGTTAAAGGTCGCTCGGTTCATTCAGCAGTTGGTGAAGTGCATCGGTTTTGTCAGGAGAACAGTCATCAGCTTGCTGTAGCTGTTTTCCTTGATTTTTCCGCTGCATTTGACCGCATCTCCATTCCCTTTGTTATCTCCTCTCTCAGGTCCTTTGGGTTGCCTGCGAGAATTGTTAACAGGGTGGAGATACTGCTGTACACCAAGCGATTTTATTATGATGACGACCCTGATGCGCGTCAGTTCTACCCTATTACGGGTGAGCCTCAAGGTTCACCTCTCTCCTATCTTATATTTTGCTGCCTCCATCAATCTATTCAAAATATTTAAACGCGAACAACGTCTAGTGGTGTACGCTGGTGATACCACAGCCCTGTTCACTGGACACAGGCGCAAAGACGTAGTCTCAGACATCAGCCGCTTCTTTTTAAGATTAAAAGACCAGTTGCCCAAGTCCACCCTTGTTTTAAACTCCGCTAAATCGCAGGTGGTTGTCTTTCATGGCTCCCCTGCGACGAATCAAAAACTTAAGAGACTAGCACTCTCTGAACTCTCCTCCATATTTGCCTCTGAACCACACCCTTCCTTCACAAGTCGAGTATAACACCTTTGGTTCACCGTTTCGGTGAACTGGTCGGCGAAAGCCGACCTGGATAGACTCAAACGTATCCTGAAGAGAGCTAGATCGGCTCTGAAACGGGCCCAGCATCTGTCGTTGAAAGGTAAAATCCAGGTGCGCCTCTGGGGCACGTGGACTATCTCGGGATTAGTCTTCTTTTCAAGAGGACGTCCCCCAGAGCAAAGGCTAAGGTTTCTTAAGCTCCTCGTCTCGCGTTTACCCAGCATAGTCCGTGCCGATTGGACTCTTCGGGGGGGGGTGAAAGACCCCGGGTGGTTCAGTCGGAAGGCGGTGTGTTGGATCGGTTGGGGAGCTCAGATCCCGCTAGATTTGAGGCCATAAAAAGGGATCGAAGACGGACTGAAGAGAGAAGAGTGAAGTTTTTTCTGTTTTTGACTGACATTGATTTTTTACTTATGACATCTATCCTTTTATTTTTTAGGTTTTTGTATTAATAAAATCGTTATTATTAAAATCACCAATAATGTTTTCAGGAATTTGTTTAACACGTTAGTTTGTCCGCATCTAGAGTATGCAATTCAGTCATTTTCCCGGTCACCTAACAAGAAAAAACAGCTATATAGTTAGTCCGAAGGTGAGGTTCGCTTATATTCAAATGCGAGATTGGATTATGCATCTCGATTAGATTTGTTAAGAATTCAGCCGATGCCATCGCGAATTTTTTTTCTTTATTTGATAGGAATGTATGCGCTAGTACAGCGGGTGGACGGAAATCCGAGTGATTCGATCACATTACGTTCAACAATTCTGAGAGGTCACATCAAAACTGTTTATAAAACAAGGTATGGTATGTATCCAAAATGCTGGAGACTGTCGCACAAGTTACTTAATATCTGGAATTCTCTGCCGGAGGAAATTGCTGCCTCCCAAAGTCTGCATTTGTTCAAAAAATTATTTAAGACATATGATCGAGAAGACATGAAACGATTTATGGACATATTTGCAGTGACTTGTTCTTTTTTGCTTGTTGTTTTCTTTTGTTTGTTTCTTATTTTTTATTTTATTTTTTCTTCCAAATTGTGATCAGGCAAAATAACCCTATGGCTAAGCCCTGTAAAACTAATAATAAGATTGAGCTGCTCTTAATTTTCAGTTGTTGCAAACGCTCATGTCGTATCGTTTATTTGCTAGAACAAGTGTATTCGTTTTTGCTATACGCAACTTGCCTATTTTTAAGGCCAATATTACATTCAAGGAGAGTGAGACTATTCCGCGTGAATTTCTTGTAAAACATGTAAGCCAGACGCGAAAGAATGACGAATGCCGTTTCGTCATCACAATGACTCATCAGTGCCAGATCCCTCCCACTACTGGATGCAGAGGAGGACTGGCAGACGGCAATCAATGTGAATGATGTACTAGAAAATTTTCTAGTAACATCATAGGGTACTAAATCAGTACTACAGGTTCACCAAAAAGGATCATTAGCGAAAGCACTGGCAAATGCCAGCGCAGGTCACTTTTATTTAAGGAGAGTAAGACCATTCCGCGTGAATTTCTTGTAAAACATGTAAGCCAGACGCAAAAGAATGACGAATGCCGTTTCGTCATCACAATGACTCATCAGTGTCAGATCAATCCCACTACTGGATGCAGAGGAGGACTGGTTTTCTAGTACATTATTCACATTGATTCATTCATTGATTGCCGTCTGCCAGTCCTCCTCTGCATCCAGTAGTGGAAGGGATCTGACACTGATGAGTCATTGTGATGACGAAACGGCATTCGTAATATTACATTCGTAAATTCTACATTCATGTTTTATATGATTTTCTCACTATGATCCATGTAATGCGCTGTTCAATTCGTGTTTTTCATCTAGTGATTAATGTCGTAAGTTACGTTTCATTCATAGCTGTATCTTCACCACAACCACAAATACAGAGATATCATCATTTCAAAACTTCAACCTAATTTTGCTCGTAGTTGGAATGCAAATAATAGCACTATTTATGATAAGGAATTTCTTTTTACTGCTAATTAAAATCCATAAGTCGAGCTTACCACTCTTAAATACATTTATTAATTATACTCTCACCTCAAAAACTAATTACATAATTTATAATAATAATAAAGGTTTTCTTAAAACAATAAATAACAGAGAATATGACATAAAAAGAAACTAAGAAACAGTCCTAATTCAGAATTGACCAAACCTTCAATCTTCAATTTCAGTCTTCTGCCTTTACAGCCTCAGGTCCGGTGGGATCTTAGCACTCCAGCCAATCCAACACACCACCTTTCGACTGAACCACCCAGGGTCTTTCACCCCTCCCCCGAAGAGTCCAATCGACGCGGACTATACTGGGTAATCGAGAGACGAAGAGCTTGAGAAGACTTAGCCTTTGATCTGGGGGACGTCCTCTAGAGAAGACTAATCTTGAAATATCTCAAGTGCCCCAGAGGCGCACCTGGGTTTTCCCTTTCAATGACAGATGCTGGGCCAGTTTCAGGGCCCATCTAGCTCTCTTCAGGATACGTTTAAGTCTATCCAGGTCTGCTTTCGCCGACCAGTTCATCGTAACGGTGAACCCCAGGTATTTTACTCGACTCGTCAAGACAGGGAGGGGTTGATTAGTCAAAATGGAAGAGAGTGCAGGGAGTGCTAATCTCTTAAGTTTTTGCTTTGTTGCAGGGGCGCCATGAAAGACAACCACCTGCGATTTGGCGGAGTTTAAAATAAGATTGGACTTGGGTAACTGGTCTTTTAATTTTAAAAAGAATCGGCTGATGTCCGAGACTACGTCTTTGCACCTGCGTCTAGAGAACAGGGCTGTGATATCATCAGCGTATACCACTAGACGCTGTTCGCGTTTAAAAATTTTGAAGAGTTCAATGGAGGCAGCAAGAAACAAGATAGGAGAAAGGGGGATCCTTGGGGCACACCCGTAATAGGGTAGAACTGATCGCATCAGGGTCGTCTTCATAATAGAATCGCTTGGTGTACAGCAGTATCTCCACCCTGTTAATTCTCACAGGAAACCTTGCGAGAATTTGCCACGTTAAAATAAATCTTTTTTTTACCCGAGGGACCTGCGAAAAGAGTTAACAAAGAGAATGGTGATGCGGTCAAATGCAGTATAAAAATCAAGAAAAACAGCCACAGCAAGTTGATGACTATTCTCCTGGCAAAACTAATGCACTTCACGTACAGCTAAATTGACCGAGCGACCTTTGGCGAACCCATGGAAACCTGGCGGGATAAAATTTCACCTACTCAGCTGATCGCGGATTCTACGCGCAAGCGCTTTTTCGTAGATCGAGACAAGGGAATTTTGAATCGATATGGGCCACAGATCTTTAGGACATAGACCGGATTGTTCTTAGGTAAAAATATTCGTCTACTTATTCTGATGCCTGCTACATCAGATAGGGCGGCTAATTGCATTGTGACGGCTACTTCTCTTCATTGATCGGCTGTCAAAAGCTGACAGACACGAGAAAAGAGTGGAGCGACAGATTTGCAGGTGCCCAGAAGAGGCCCTCAGAAGTTAAGGATATATGTTACAGATAAATCTCTATTCCTGAAGTATCCCCAAGGCAGGATTGGCTGAGGTGATTGAGTGGCTTTATAAGAGGTCTGCCTTACGAAGACTTCCGAACAGCCTCCGTAATGAGGCTGTTCGGTTCAGCCTCATTACGGAGGCTTAACCGAACCTTATAGGAAGATGGAAGCCACTCTTCCCAATGAGTTGCCGAAAGCTGGAAATCTTGAAACACAACTCTAAATCAGCAGCGTCTGTTTCATCAAGGGAGACGGTAGGTTGGTAATTTTAAACGAAGTCATAATAGGCTTAATTTCCAAGGAATCAAGTTCTTTAAGTTTCTTATTGAAGAAAGTTTCATATTGTTTCAATAAATCTGTAGTTGCAAATGATATTTTGATCCGCATATCATATAATCTTACAGAATTATATAGAATTCTGTTTGGAAATAACTCAGTAAATTTTCTCAAAAAGATTTGGAATAACTTGTGTCGTTCTTGTGGCTGTTTTAAAGTTATCACCACTAGATTTTTTTGTTTTGGGATTGGGAGAGTACCCCACCCCTGAAAATCATTACAAACAGTATTGACCTTGATGTTGACTGGCACTGCGAAATTAATTATCTTACCACCATCCACATCGACCGATTTGCAGGAATTTGCAAGCATTTTTTCGTTTTTGTTAGAATCGTTTGATGCTCCGATAGTACTTACTCGTTGCATTAGCATGTATTTTACATAATTTATGTTCTCACTATAATTATCGTTGGATAAACCAACGATAGGGATCTTTGTGGAAGTAAAAATATTTGGTGAAAATTTAATCAGTTGCGGAGCTTCAAAAGAAAACAATTCAAGCAAAATGGACATTTCGAAAGGTAAAACGTTGATCTCTACAATTCCTGATAAACAAGTAAGTGATTTTTCTGCTGTTAATTTGTCGGGAGAGTTGTACTCCCTCAATCCCTAAACTTAAAAACCTTACTGTTATCTCAATGTCACAACCTCTGAAAAGCACAATTTATTCAATGTCTTTTTAAGACTTCGCAACCTCTGATTTTGCGAAGGATCATGATATCTTCTTTTATTCGAATCTGAAACATCTGGGTTCGATTCACTTTAAACCCATTCTAGCATCTGTCAAAGTGGACAATCTTCTCCTGCATCTAAAGGAAAATGATATCGAAGTTCTAAAAAAAAGTTTA
Organism: Pomphorhynchus laevis; assembly: GCA_012934845.2. Classification (NCBI taxonomy): domain Eukaryota; kingdom Metazoa; phylum Acanthocephala; class Palaeacanthocephala; order Echinorhynchida; family Pomphorhynchidae; genus Pomphorhynchus; species Pomphorhynchus laevis. Next base: position 88,959 of record WNNJ02001333.1, on the reverse strand, counting down.
CAAAATTTCAAACTTCCGGTGTGTCATGGGAAAAAGTGAATTTCCATTTCCTGTAGGTTTCTGTTCATCCCCCATCGAGCATGCCGAAACCTTTGCTAAATCGTCATATAATGCCTTTTAAGGGTACAACTTACGTTTTACAGTTATGAGTGCAGAGGATCTTACCTACCCCCACTGTAACACATGCCATAATTGGGGGCACTGGGCCTTAAACTGCTCCAGATCAAAGATCTGCGGAGTCTGTAGTCTCCCATCATGCAAAAGTATTGGTTCCGGGGAGAAGTGCGTTTCACCCGCCCTATGTTCAAACTGTGGTGGGAGCCATCCTGCATGGTCCCGTAAATGTGCATGCTTTAAAGATTACCGGAACAACTTATCCAGGTCTGATGTAGTCAAAAAACCCGATTCAACTTATTCTGGCGCGGCCTCAAGGATGACAAACAAGGACATCCTGAGTATTATGGACGTTAAGATACATTCTGCTATCAAAAATGTGGAAAATATGGTCTCCGCCTTGGTCTCTGCACTTTATTCACTCCGGGAGTTTCCACTTAGCATGCTTTACCTAGCTCGAAAAAGAGCGGGGCCTCGGCTCACGTCGTTTCCCCCATTAAGAACGAGAAACTCCTAAAGAAGAAAGACGAGTCGGCTTCACCGGGAAATGAAGACAACGCCCGTGGGCAAGTGCTCGCCCAGGACAGAATTGTTGGCGGGAAGGTCAACCTTTCCACCCCTAACTCTGTCTAGGGATGATGCAATCTCGGGAGGAGCTTCTGCCCTTAGACTTCTATCTGGTAGAGATGCAGATGTTATAGTCTTTCAGGAGATGCGGTCTATCCGTCTCCCCCAGAACATTACTCGATTCATCCCTAAGCACATTTGTTCCCACTATACTCCGTACATAACCCCGCCTCACTCCTCTTCATCTCAAGGACTCTTGACCTTAGTTAAATGCTCTTTAAGATCATCCCTTCTTTTAAATTATTCTTGTCCAGCCCTTTCTTGTTTAGTAGTTTCACTCTGTAAGAACGGTAAACGCCTCAGTCTAGCCAATGTCTACATCCGTCCAGGGGAGATTCACAAGAACCGTGACCTCCTGATAGGATAATTGACAGCGGTTATGACATGGTACTAGGTGACTTCAACGACAGAACTGGTCGTTGGATTAATGCAGCACTCCGCAGAGCCAGGAACGGTTATCTTATTCATAAATCTCCTTCCCCCATCTTTCATTGCACATTAACGAATTCACTCCTCGATTTATTACTGCTCCATGAGAGGTGGTTGTTAAAACCATTCTGTACGGAGCAGTCGCGACAACGTCTGTCTACATCTCATGACCTAATCCGTTGGCGGATAGAAGAGAATACGCTGCTTCGAAGAAGATTCCACTTTTACCCGATCAGAGTGGCTTTCTTTCAGTTAGCTATCCAACGCTTCCCCCAAATTGGCAATAAGAGCTTAACCGAATTTAATTCCTACCTATCTTCGCAAGCTACCGCATTGCTTTCGACAACCTATAAAGGTCGCATGTTCAGTCCCACTACGACAAAACTCAAGACCTTAGCGTATATGCTTCGTCTTCCCAATCTCTCTGTTTCTGCCAGGCAAGTTCTCTCGAAAGAATATTGGAGCACTAAATATAGGTTCCAACTGGGTAAGGATAGGGCAAGCATTGCTTCTCCTAATCCTGCCCAGTCTTCCTTCTGGATGATATTCAAGAAGGAAAAGTTTGTCCGTTAGAAGGATAGGGCTTTGGGTTGGATTGGTAATATAGGTCTTGATAAAGTTTTGCAGGAGTCACTATCCTTACATAAATTTGGTGCCACTCAATCTCCTCAGCCAATCCCGCCTTGGGGATACTTCAGGAGTTGAGATTTATCTGTAACAGATATCCTTAACTCTTGGGGGCCTCTTCCGGGCACCTGCAAATCCGTCGTTCCACTCTCTTCTCGTGTCTGTCAGCTTTTGACATCCGATCAAAGAAGAGAAGTGGCCGTAACAATTCTATTAGCCGCCCCATCTGATGTTGCCGGCACCAACATTATTAGACGTATATTTCTGCCTAAAAAAATCCGGTCTCATGTCCTAAAGACCTGCGGCCCATATCGATTCAAAATTCCCTCGTATCGATCTACGAAAAAGCGCTTGCGCGTAGAATTCACGATCATTTAAGTAGGCGAAATTTAATCCCATCAAGTTCCCATGGGTTCGTAAAGGTCGCTCGGTCCATTCAGCTGTAGGTGAAGTGCATCAGTTCTGTCAGGATAATAGCCATCAATTTGCTGTGGCTGTTGTCCTTGATTTTTCTGCTGCATTTGACCGCATCTCCATTCCCTTTGTTATCTCTTCACTAAGGTCCCTCGGGTTGCCTGCGGGAATGGTCAACAGAGTGGAGATACTGTTGTACACCAAGCGATTCTATAATGAAGACGACCCCGATGCGCGTTAGTTCTACCCGATTACGGGTGTGCCTGAAGGATCACCACTCTCCTATTTTATATCTTGCTGCCTCCATTGAACTCTTTAAAATATTTAAACGCGAACAACGTCTAGTGGTATATGCTGATGATACCACAGCCCTGTTTTCTGGACGCAGGTGCAAGACGTAGTCTCGGACATCAGCCGTTTCTTTTTAAGATTAAAAGACCAGTTACCTAAGTCCAATCTTGTTTAACACTCCGCCAAATCGCAGGTGGTTGTCTTTCATGGCGCCCCTGCAACAAATCAAAAGCTCAAGAGATTAGCACTCTCTGCCCTCTCCTCCATTTTGACTAATCAACCACTCCCTGTCTTCACGAGTCGAGTAAAATACCTGGGGTTCACCGTTACGGTGAACTGGTCGGCGAAATCAGACCTGGATAGACTCTAATGTATCCTGAAGAGAGCTAGATGTGCTCTGAAACGGGCTAGCCGCCTATGTGCGAAATAGTCTCCTGGTATCGAATATCTCGGCTTTTCGCGACGATATTGGTTATTCCTTTGAAGGTCTTGCTTTTACACTGGGAAATGGTCAACGATCCCGATTCTGCGTCCTTTACCGTTCTCCGTCCTATGAATTAAGATTAGACTCTCTTAAATCACATTTGCTGAGTTTATCTTCGTATCCTCTGATTTTGCTCCTGGGAGACTTCAATATCCCCCAAATAGACTGGAAAAATAGTCATTCACGACCAATTCACGGAATTGGGAAAGTACTGAGTGACTTTCTCTTACTCGAGATGCTACTAGTTCAACATATTAAAGAACCTACTTGTGTGACAGGGACGCCTTCTATACTCGATTTGGTCTTTACTAAGTGTTTGGGTGACGTTTCAGGTGTTCGTTATGACGCACCAATTGGCAATAGCGATCACTGTGTACTCTCTATGCGGCTGTCGCTGTTCAACAGAGCCTCACAAAACTCTAATTTTAAAAAACGTTGTTGGGTAGGTGTTGATGCTAATCAACTAGCTGCAAGCTTCCCAAAAAATATCTGTGATAGTCTTCGTATCCACTTCGGTTTGGAGGTTCCTGTAGTCTTTGATCTGCTCCATGATGAATTGATGCGAATTTCTGATATCTTTGCTCCGCTACGTGCCTGCAAGTTCAAGCATGGACATCCTCCTTGGTTCGACAGAGAGCTTCTTGATGCTATAAGATCCCGCAACAAATTGTGGCGCGAATTTAGGCGTTCTTCTGCTTCAAAACGTGCCTACATCGACTCTCGGAACTTATGCAATCGGCTAAAATTTCAGAAACGCTATTCGTACGAAGATAGTATCGCCAGGGATGCATCTTTGAATCCTAGGAGGTTTTGGTCTTATGTAAGAAACAACAGAACACTTGTCGCCACAATTAGCTCAATCCAAACGCCAACTGAAACTTCGACCGATCCGTCTCTAATCGCCCAACATTTAGCTGATGGCTTCTTGGTACAGGCTTTGACCTCTAACAAACTGCATGACTTTAGTTGGAAGTATGTTCCGGTTGCTCATCGGTGTTGTGTTCGTCCACTCAGAGTGGATGAGGTGTTGAACGAGGTTATGAAGCTCGATTCGTTTACATCTCCGGGACCAGACAATATCGCCCCCTTCCTCGTCAAATCCCTAGCGAACGAACTGAGCAATGATTTAACTATGTTTTTCAGATACAGCTTAGACACATCTTGGATACCTGACAGTTGGAAGTGTGCAATTGTGGTGCCTATTCCCAAAAAGCATCATGCTAGCTTTTGCGCGGACTTTCGGCCCATTAGCTTAACTAGCGTATTCTGCAAACTTTTAGAAAGAATCATTGCTAGTAGAATCAGGGATCATTTGGATCGTAATCACATATTGGTTGAATCTCAACATGGTTTCAGGATCGGACGTTCATGTCTTACTAACCTACTAACTGCGCGTGAAAAATGGGCTGATGCTCTGGGGGCTGGGTTTCAGGTTCATACAGTATTCCTTGATTTTTCGAAAGCTTTTGATAGGGTACCACACGACGGCATAGTGTCTTTACTGTATCACTATGGACTTCATTCATATATTTGTGAGTGGGTCAGGGAATTTCTATCGAATAGGTCTTTCCGAGTTTGTGTGGGGGGGGCGTGTTTTCTTATTCGGTAAATATTAATTCTGGCGTACTGCATGGATCAGTCCTTGGCCCACTGCTCTTTATAATCTTCATTAATGATCTGCTACTCCGCTTATCATGCTCTCATCTAGCGTTTGCAGATGATCTAAAGATTTGGTCGATCATTAGAAGTCCTGCTGATCGAGTATCGTTACAAAATGATCTAAACTCCCTGATCATGTGGTGCGATTCTACCGGACTACGGTTGAATGTTGATAAATGTGTCCTCATGCAACTAGGTCGCCCTATTGAAACTCTAAGGTACTTTATTGGAGATATGGTCTTAAAGGAAGTGTCTCATCATAAGGATTTAGGGATTATTGTTCATAGATCCTTGAAAACAAAGTTGAACACCGACTTCTTTCTAGGTAAAGCTACTAGGGCGTTATATTGTATTAAAAATGCATTCCTCAGGTTAAGCTGTCACATGTTCAAGAGGTTATTCATCTCCATCGTCAGGCCACACTTGGAATACTGCATTCAGGCTTGTTTCCCTGTCACTAAGCAAGAACTATTAGACCTGGAGTCTATTCTTAGGCGCGGATCGAGGCTCTGTATTGGCTTAAGTGGTATTGACTATTATGTACGTCTAAGTCGTATTGGGATGTTGTCGGTACGTGAGAGGTTTATATCCTTGGAAATGCTATGTATATGGCATATGTCGAATGATGTGGTAGGTTATCCCACCGATGTAATCACTAGGCGGGTAGATCAGTTGCGGGGACATAGCAGAGTCTTGTATAAATTTAGATTTGGCAGATTACCAAAAGTGTATAGACTCTCAAGAAGAGGAATTAACATGTGGAATTCGTTGCCTGAGGAAGTCGTCGCAGCCCCCAGTTTGAGAACGTTTAAATCACGATGCTACAAATGGATACATGAACAACGCCGCCATTCAACACTACCACTGGAATACCCTAATTAGCTACGTTGACTGACCATTTGCTTTTGTTTTATTTTTTTGGACTCTGCCTGAATAGCCTTTTGGCTTTGGTATGTATTGGAATAATAATAATAATTTTCTGCGTTAGGAAAACGTAATTTTGTCTTTTAATAATGTCTTTGTCTCCCGATAATTTAATATTATCATGAGACAATAATACACAGGCAACCGAAACGACCAGTGAGTACTTCATTCTACTGATGAGTGTTGCCGGGTACTCATTGATCGTCTAGAAGGGACATGGTGACTAAAATCGTTAATCAAAGTCCAGTCTACAAGCAACACCATTTAGTGTAAATGCCGTATTTCGAAAGAAATCCTGGAACATTGTCTACTTAGCACATCCGTGCACTTCTATTATACATGCCGTATTCATTAAGAATCCAACGAGTGCAGCGACAATTCAGCAACAACCTCTGCCTAGTGTTTAAGGATGGTCCGCACAGCAATTCGATCTGGTTAAGAGCGTAAGCCTCAGACAATTAAGCAAAGTGTCAGAAACGCCTTTATTCACAATGTCACACAGGCAACTGAAACGGCCAGTGAGTACTTCATTCTACTGATTCTACTATTTTGTTTCCAGTTCGCTGTATATTTAATGTCTATTCTTTGTTGAACTAACAGGCTTTGCTGTGATCGAGTAAATAACCCTGTGGGTTAAATTCTGCATTGTAATAATAACTTCTCGACTAATTCCTCGATGTCCGTCTTTTTTCGAGACGATTATAATAATATCATCAATGTATCGTTTGTATAAAATTGGTTCATTTGATAACGTTTTTAGTATACTTCGTTCCATCCCATACATGTATATTATTGCATATATTGGGGCTACGGGCGTGTCCATTGCGGTACCTTAAATTTGACGATAGATATAATCCTTAACCTTAAAGACGTTATTGCTAAGAATCAATGATAGCGTCTCATGTACAAATTCTATCATACCCGGGGTCCAAATACTTCACTTATATGTTGTAGAAATTTTTTTGAAGAAGCCAAAGCGGCAAAACTTAAAGAAAAAGTTTTTTCTTTTATTTGTTAATAACGGTAGTGCTGCCTAAAAGAATATATATTAGTAATAAAATATATAATATTAATATATTAATTTAGGCTTATATAATATAGTAATTTTCGAAAAATTTTGGCTTTTTTTGCCGTAACTAAAGCTAAAATTATTAACAAGCGTTGTTAAGTTGTTAAATGCTTTCAAGTTAAAATCAAATATTTTTAAATCGATGATCTTCTAATATGAAATCTTTTGTGTTTTAGCGTTAGATGAACCATGTTTGCTTATTGCTGTCGTTTATGCCACTGTGCATTGCTGAGGTCTAAGCAAATATCGATTTACAATATTTTGTTGAAATTGACTTATTCTCTTTGTGAATTTTTTAGTGAATTTTGTTTTAAAATTCGACAAGTCATCCACATTAACAAACTAGCATTTAAAGTTGTTCTTTTTTTATTACTGGAGCGTTATCTAGTTTTTTAACAAGCTTAATCTGTTACCATTTATTGGCTAATAGGTACTAACATTTAAGTAATAAAAAATTGGATTTTTTGCTTCGATTGCTTCTCTGACAAGTCAAGTAAGGAAATTCCTAAACCAATTCGATCATTATCACTTATAGCATAGTCGTTTTTAAACTAGAGCAATTCAGCTTTTGGATTCAATTAAACAAAAATATAATGCTTTCCAAATTTACCGTACAATGTAAGATTTGTATTCTCTTTATTCTGGAGAAGCACACAAGTTACATTTCCTGGCTTTCACGCAATGGAATTTAGAATTTAAGTTCAAATATTCTTGACAGATTACTGATTATTTTTTTATAGCTTGGGATGATATACAACATGTTTGATAAGACATCGGTAATATTTGCAAGGCTCGAAATTGATAACTCATGCGCACGCTCAAAGGTTTTTTGATTAGACTTGATTAAGAGAATAGCCAACTTCTAAAGAAATCAAAAATGCTTTTGACATAATCCTCTTTGTCTTAATCGTGCGGTTGTAAAATCCCATCTTTGCTTGATATCATCATATGGTATGATCGTGATATCATTATGATGGTTGTATAATTAATGGTTAAAGTTATGTACACTTTCTAATAGAGATTTGTCCATGAAACTTTATGTTTGATTTAATTTAAGTCGGTGGATTAAAAAGGCAATTGTATGTTTTACTGGTAAACATTTAGATTCCTGTTGATTTCACTGGTAAACTATTAATAATAAATGTTTTCTTAAATAACAATAAATGAGATACCAAAACACCAACAAGTCAAAGTTAACAAACAGTCAAAACCAATAAGTCGCAGTCGTCATTAATTGTTAATCATCGTCTTCTTTCTTCTTCTATCACGGCCTCAGGTCCAGGGGGATCTGAGCTCCCCAACCGATTCAACACGCCGTCTTCTGACTGAACCACCCGGGGTCTTTCACCCCCTGAAGAATCCAATCGGCGCGGACTATGCAGGGTAAACGAGATACGAGGAGCTTAAGAAACCTTAGCCTTTGCTATGGGGAACATCCTCTCAAAAAGAACACTAATCCCGAGATAGCCCAGGTTCCCCAAAGGCGCACTTGGGTTTTCCCTTTCAATGACAGATGTTGAGCCCGTTTCATGGCCCACCTATCTTTCTTCAAAATACGTTTAAGTCTATCCAGGTCGGCTTTCGCCGACCAGTTCACGGTAACGGTGAACCCCAGGTATTTTACTCGATTTGTGAAGGTGGGGATTGGTTCAGAGGCAAATATTGAGGAGAGCAGAGAAAGTGCTAATCTCTTAAGTTTTTGCTTGGTAGCAGGAAAGCCATGAAAGACTGCCACCTGCGATTTTGCAGAGTTTAAAATAAAATTGGATTGTGAAAGCTAGTATTTTAATCTTGAAAAGAAACAGCTGATGTCAGAGACTAAGTATTTACACCTGTGTCCAGTGAACAGGGCTGTGGTATTATCACCGTACATCACTAGACGTTGTTCGCTGTTAAATATTTTTTAAGAGATTAATGGATGCAGCAAGGTATAAGATAGGAGAGAGATGGTATCCTTGGGGCTCACCCGTAATAGGGTAGAACTGACGAACATCAGGGTCGTCTTCATTATAGAATCGCTTGGTGTACAGTAGTATCTCCACCCTGTTAACAATTCTCGCAGACAACCCGAAGGACATTAGAGAAGAGATCACAAAGGGAATGGAGATGCGGTCAAATACACCAAAAAAGTTAAGGAAAACAACAACTAGACGATGACTATTTTCCAGACAAAACTGTTCCACCTCATCAACTGATGAATGGACCGAGCGACCTATTACGAACCCATGAAAACCTGGAGGGATCAAATTACGCCTACTTAAATGGTCGCGGATTTTACGCGCAAGCGCTTTTTCGTAAATCGATACGAGGCATTTTGAATCGAAATGGGTCGCAGATCTTTAGGGCATGAGCAGGATTTTTTAGAAATAAAAATATGCTTACTAATATTGATGCCTTCTACATCGGATGGAGAGGCTAAAAGCATTGTGACGGCCACCTCTCTTCTCTGATCTGCTGTCAAAAGCTGACAGACCCGAGAAGAAAGTGGAGCGACGGATTTGGAGGTGCCAGAAAGAAGCCCCCAGGCGTTGAGCATATCTGTGACAGATAAGTCCCTACTCCTGAAGTCTCCCCAAGGCGGGATTGGTTGAGGTGATTGAGTGGCTCCATAGTTGTGTTGGGCTAGTGACTCATCCAAAACTTTGTCAAGGCCTACATTCCCTATCCAAACCAATGCTCTATCCTTCCAACAAACAAACTTCCCCTTCTTGAAAATCTTCCAAAAGGAAAACTGAGAAGGACTAAGGCGAGCAATATTCGTCCTATCCCTACTCAGCTGAAATCTATATCTAGTGCTCCAGTATTCGTTCGATAGGACCTGCCTGGCGGAAACAGAGAGATTATGGAGGTTAAGCAATTTCGCTAGGACCTTGAGTTTCGTCGATGGGATTTTATACACGACCTTTATAGGTAGTCGATAAAATCGCGGTAGCTTGCGAAAAGAGGTAGGTATTAAATACGGTTAGACTCATTTCCTATTATGGGAACAAGTTTGATAGCCGTTTGAAAGAAGGCCACTCTGATCGGATCAAAGTGAAACCTCCTTTGAAGCAACATATCTTCCTCAATTCTCCAACGGATTAGGTCATAAGAGATGGACAATTGCTGGCGCGACTGCTTCGTGCAAAGAGGTTTTAATAACTACCTCGAGTGAAGTAGTAAAATGTCGAGGATAGAATTTGTTGATGTGCAATGAAAGGTAGGGGACGGTTGTTTGTGAATTAGATAACCGTTCCTAGTTCTGCGAAGTGCTGCATGTATCCAACGACTTGGAGGTGACGGTTCTTGTGAATCTTTCCTGGACGGATGTAGACATTGGCTAGGCTGATGCGTTTACGGTTCTTGCAGAGTGAAACTACTAAACAAGACATGGATGAGCATGAATTGTTTAATAGGAGAGAGAACCTTAAGGAGCACTTAACTAATGTCAAAAGTCTTTGAGATAAGGAGGAGTGAGGCGGGGTTATGTACGGTATATAGTGGGGACAGATGTGCTTTGGAATAAATCGAGTAATGTCCTGGGGAAGACGGATAGACCGCGTCTCCTGAAAGAATATAACATATGCATCTCTACCGAATAGAAGTCTAAGGGCAGAAGCACCTCCCGAATTCCACTGAAGGATATTCAGTGAAAAAGGCTCACGAGTACTCTGCATTGTGATGGTTTAGTTGGATGTGGTATTGCCTACCTAGAGAGAGCTAGGGATCGGAAGGTTCCCCTTCCCGCCACTAGCACCATCCAGGGTAGGTACTTGCCCCTGGGCAGTATATTTATTTCTCCGGTTGTGCTTTTTAACCATTTTTCTAATCTTGATGGGGAGACCACATGTGCCGAAGCCCCCTTTTGTTGGAAGTCTGAACTGTGAAAATCGCGATCGACGGATTAGCACAAATAGCAGAGAGAACTGATAAAATAAATGTATCCATCTTCTTATGGATGGCTTCAATTTTTGCATCCATCACCCGCAATAAATCAGCATTCACCATACGTGGGGAGGCAACCGAAGAAAAGGAAGAGGAAGATACAGTCTTCATCATAGGACCTGGATTGACGAATTTATAATGGTACTCCTTGAACTTGTTACATTTCCTGCTCCATGCAGGATGGCTCCCCCACAGTTAGAGCATGTTGGGGGCTTGCAACGAATACCTGACTTAAGGGTTGCACAGTCAGGCAGGCCACACCTACCACACGTAGGTGACTCACTGCTGCTGGAGGCACATTGTCTCCATTTGTGACACTTGCTGCAGTGAGGATACGTATATTCGTCACGATCGATGAGGGTAAACTTTAAGTTAAATCCCAGAAATGGGTTACATTTATATTTAATTAGTATTTCCCCATGATCTAAGGGGGTAGAACAGAACCCAGTAGGTATTGGGTTACCCGTTTTACTTATGATTGATCGAAAATTTGAGACCTTAAAGGACTTTTCTAGCTGTATCATATCCTTTTCTTCCAAATGGCATGGTAAATTTGAAAATTTTAACATGCCAAGAATTGGCTTAGATGAAATCTCTCCAAAATCAGCCAAGGCTGAATTGAAATACTCAATGTATTCATTTGCCAGGTCGGTAGTCATAAACGATATTTTAATTTCTGTCTCGAATTGCTTGACAAAGTTGAATATTATTCTGTTAGATATTTTTTCGCAAAATTGTCTCAAAAAGACGTTGAATAAACAGTGCCTTTCTATAGGCTTTCTTAGTTTTATTATAAGTAAGTTTTTAAGTTTTAGGATGGGTGGAAGTACCTCCCCATCCTCTGGAACAGAAATTTTGCCAACCTCAGTTTCGACGTTAAACCAGTAGATAATACCTGCAAATCTTCTGATTTCCTTGCTTTTTTGTTCATTTCTTCAGTAAAAACAGAGCGCTTTGATCCTCCTATCATGTTAACACATAAATTCATATTTTAACACCATCTAGGAAAGGTACTTGCCCCTGGGCAAAATCTTCATTTCCCCTATTCATTTTACAGAGCATCTTCCCAATCTTGATCGGGGGGACAGTTGTGGCCGAAGCCCCCTCCTCTTCGACTCCTGAAGAACTGCCGAAACATGTAGTGTAGGATGAGTGTTCACTACACCTAAAGCTATTAGAATTAGGTTTTCAAGTTTGCGATGGGAAACTTCTAATTTAACGTCCATCGTACGTAATATCTCAGAGTCATCCATTCGCGGGGCGGCCACTTGCGAATAAGTAGAAGGTTTGACCGGTTTGATGAACATACTTCTATATTCTTTGAACATACCGCATCTCCAACCCCAGGCAGCATGGCTCCCCACAGTTCGAACAGGATGGGGGGGGCACACAACGGTCGTTCGATAGTAGAGTTTGACAGGAAGCTGAACTGCAAACCCCGCATGTTGGGGTCCCACTGCAGCTGGAGGCCCAGTGCCCCCATTTGTGACACCTGCTGCAGTGGGGGTAAGCAAGTTTATAGTTTTCTGTAATGAAAAAAAACGGATATTAAAACCCATGAAGGGGTTCGATGAAGATTTAGCCAAGGCTTCTGCAGTATTCACCGAAGCTGAGCAAAAGCCAACCGGGATAGGGTTGTCATCCCTACCAAGGATTGACCTAAAATTAGTAATATTGAATTAGACATTAATGAGTGCATATCTTCCTCATCCATACTACAAGGAAGATGTGTCACCTTTAGCGATGCACGGATGTGCTTAAAGGTGAGTTCACTTTAACCGGTTAGGTTAAAGGAAAGGTATTCAGAGTAATTTTTAGCCAGGTATGCTGTGACGAACGAAACTTTCACCTCTGAAGGGTGAAGTTTCACCATTTTGAACAAAATTCTGTTATTATACTGCTAGGTAAATGAACGTAAAAATACATCATAGAGTTCATGTCTTTCGATTGGTCGTATAACTTTGATTAGAACCAAATTATTTAATTTTGGGATTGGGGAAGCACTTCCCTATCACCGGATAATAAAGAAACAGTACTGACCTTATTGAATCGTTGTGAAGAAGAACTCACATGAAAAACCTCTTTATGCTGGAATTCTACTGGTTTTTGCAGCAACATTTGAATCCTTTGAAAACTCCAACAACAACGATTTTATTAAATACATCAATAACCTATAAGTAGCATGCAAGAAAAAAAAACAGACAGTCATATCATAGTCAGAAAAAACGGCAGAACAATTTCGGTCTTCAACAATTCATGTCTTCTACTTTCTCTTCTATGGCCTCAAATCCATGGGGATCTGAGCCCACCAACCGATCCAACACGCCGCCTTTCGACTGAACCACCCGGGGTCTTTCACCCCCCCCCGAAGAATCCAATCGAGACGGACTATGCTGGGTAAACGAGAGACGAGGAGCTTAAGAAACCTTAGCCTTTGCTCTGGGGGACGTCCTCTAGAAAAGAAGACTAATCCCGAGATAGCCCAAGTGCCCCAGAGACGCACCTGGGGAAAACTCCGACATGTTCATTTTTTGCGTGAACGACAACATGTGCACGACATATATATGAACGACAATTTGTGCACGTCGGAGCTTCAAAAGGATTTGTAAGTAACTTTTAAAAATAACTATGGGGATGGTGGTCTAATGAATTTTGCTTACGAATTATTCTTGAAGGCATGATCAACGCTGGACAGTCGTCAGGGGGATACTGTGGATGATCGAGAGGATTTTTCTGAACGCTTAGAACGCTCTGTTAAACATTCCTTGTTGGATTTTCTCAATTCGATGGGTGTTTTTCGTTTTTACATTGATCGTGTCGACGTCAACTTCCAGGGGTTCATAGGTTACGATTGTGATGAACTATTTATCGAGGGTAGTGATGACACTGTATATGTTCATGGAGAAATCAACGTGGGATCTATCGATGATGCAGATGAATGATTTGAAGACTTGTCTGATAACAGAATCGAAACCGAAAGAGAGTGTAATGATGATCTTATTGATAGCAGAACTAGAAACGACAGTGATGAGGATCGTGAAGACACCTGGGCTTATAGTTCAGAGGTTAACACCGTAGATACCTTTAATATTATCGGTGTAATTGATGTTTTATCAGATAACAGAAGCAATAATTGCAACGGTTATGAGAATGACTACCTTGCGACTATATCGCTGATGGAGGACAACAACGATTCTGGAAATTACTACTGCTGTAGTGTGGAAAAAAGTCTGGTTCTAAAAAAGCTTGAGGCTTCCGGTTGTGGTTGTTTCTCTGATACCGTAACGTGTTGGAAATTTTAAAAGAAAATAATCCTTACTACAAAGCAAACTTAGTACCACTAAACTTCTCTGCTAAGTTCCGAAGTTGTCTCACCTGCGATGGCCTTGGCTGCGGTGTGGAGTTCGGAAGCGTAACTCATTTAAGAAGACGGGCAGTGGAAGGCTCCTTCACACAGGAAGAACAAACCTTTGAAGGAGGTGATGTGTTTGAACAGAAGGGAGGTATGGAGATCATGCGATAAGACCGCTGGCCTCCGTCTGCTAGAATCATCTCCTTATGTGGTTTTCCACATACGGTTGAATTTTTTAATAAAATCTTTATTATTACTGGTAAACGTTTATATTCATGTTGGTTTCTCCATTTATTATTTAGTGATTGTGTTATGCAATCTCCAAATAAATATCTCCAAAATAACATAACATCTCCAAATTATCATATTAAGCTGTGTAGATTATCTAACACAGCTTAATTAAATATTTTATTAGTAATAATATAGATATCGCTTAGTTCATTCTGTATTATGTCATGTTTTCTAATTTTGATTAATCATTTCTCTCAATATGCTGGTAAATATACCAGCAAATACATAAGAATCAGATAATCTAACTTAGCATACGTATTTATTATTTATATATTAAAAATAAAGATTAATAATTAAATAATAAATAATTATATAATTTTTTGTATAATTTATATTTATATAACAATTTTATATTTAAAATTAAAATGAATTTTTATGAATTGACTAATAAGTTTGAATATAATAAGCTTTGATTTCTTTTTCTGTTTTAAATTGTTTGAATTTACAAGCTATTATAGTCCATTCATTATAATCTAATTGTTATTTATTTGGCTCGTATTATTAGTTACATTCTAATGTTCCTGCTGATTATTTTCAGAAACTATGAATTATACAGGACAAAGTCTGTCAGATCGGTTTCAAGCTGCTCGACATACCTTGCTTGGATCAGCGCTTGGTCGTGGTGTTTGCAAAGCAACGACTGAAGAATTAGGTGCTCCGAAAAAGAAACATCTTGAGTGTAAGTTTACAAAATTTGTTGTATATGATCATCATGTCATATATGTTTCTTTATCTCAATAAACCTGTGTTAATTGCGATAAAAATTTTAATCTAAATAAAGATTTTATAGATGAATTTATGCTTACCAAACATATTCAAGTAACGCATTGTTATTAAATGTAAATTATATCGTTTTTATTACGTTATTTGTGTAAATTTCTCTTTTTTTATCATATGAATAGATGATTGGCGTTTAATACGAATTTGAAGTATTTTTCTCGATTAGCCTTCATTGTGTTTATGGTAAATTAAGCATATAACATTTGAAAAATATATATAATTCAGCTATTTTAAATTGATCATAAAACTTGTTTTCGTTTATGCATTATAATCAGTTCCTTTTATTGAATTCAAAAGCAATATCCTGCAAATGAAAATTAAATCTATTTTCAATATGCCATTATCAGGAATTTTTAAAAAATATTCATAATGATGGCAGATTTGCTCTGTCGAAATATCGAAAATAAATTAAATTTTAATTCTCTAGGTATTGGTTTACAATTAAATAAAATAGGACAAGCAGAAAGGATCATTCCAATTTAAGGAGGATTTAGAAGAGATCAGTTTCTTTTATATATAATTTGAAATATTCAGTCAAGCTGTCTGCAATCATTTAAGATAAACGTATATTGTAAAATAAAAGTTAAATAATTGGTTGAAATACAGTTTAAATGCCTTTGTAACATAGCATACCTGTGTTATTCATCAGGGATATAAGTGACCCATTTGCCTTATCTTACACCAGTGCACTTGTGACGTGGGAATGCATCGTTTTGACGAAAATATAAAAATCACAAAATACGTTAAAGCGATCCGGCAAATATATAATGGTGTATTTATACGATAATATTTTCGATATCAGAAAAATTAGTCATTGAACGAATAACATTAACAAGTCTTAATCATTTTGCATCACCATTTAATTGTGCTAAATATTTAAGTCGGCAGAAGTTCCTATTTTTATTTCGTAAAGATTAGAAGGTTGGGAGCATTTTTGAACCAAATAACACAATTTTTCACTCGTCATATACTAGCGAAATATTGAATATTTAAGTGTGCTAATGTCGAAGATGACTCAATAATGCATATGGATTTCCAGGACATGCGATAAATGTTCAAACTTACTATGATTTTAATTGAAAAGATACAAATAAAATATATTTAGAAGTTTACAGGCTGATAAGCCCAAAACTTAACAGTATCAGACACACAGTAGCAATATCACATCAGACAATATCATACAGACAGAAGCGTACGCGACATCAATGTTTTGGTGTCGTACAGGTATATTATATAAGAAATAACCATCCTGAAGTTGCTGCAATTTTCTACTAAACGACGGAGTGAAAAACACTAGATAAAGAAATGCTGAAAACGACAATTCATTGAAACGCTTTTATCTTAAAGAAATCAGATCAGCTAACAGAGTTTTTGTATTTTGTACTATAAATAAATTTAAAATAATTATAAATAATAAATAATTATTTAAGATTTTATATAATTTATGCTTATAAATCACAATTTTAAGATTGTTTGAAAAAACTATTATTTTGATATTTTATTTAATTTTTTAACTCAAAGATAGAGACAAGAATAAATACAGCTAGTTTTGGTAAATTCATCTGGTTATCTCCCTCAATACATGGAACTACTTAAAGTTCCGAGCACTGAATCTACATTTCTGATCAGTATTGCCTGGCCTACGCGCTGGATCAGATACGAACCGGCTTGAGGATCTCCGCAGTGATGTAGTTTTTATGTTTTAATTTACAAAATAGATGGCAGCGGAGCCAAATACGTGCTAATGGCGTATTTCCTCTGATTAAATTTGATCATAAGATAAAAACGAACATTTGTTGAAACGCGTTTGTCTTGAAATAAAGAAAAGTATTACTTTTGAACATGGGTTTTCCTTGTTCTTTGCAGTATTCATTAGCAACGCTTGTTTGTAACATCAATCTTGCTTGTAGCATCAATTTTAATTGATTTTTTAACACAAATTAATATCTAATGAATAGCAATAAAGTTAAATGCACAATTTAATTATATTATTTGTTATAACATCCTAAGTAGAAAATGAACATCTGCCTTAGACATTTGTATTGTAACTTTGATACTATTAATTTATTAATTAACGGTAATTTTATTAAAAAATCGATATAATGTTGATTTATATACCTTTGAAATTTTATCTTTATTTGTAGAATATTTAATCTTTATTCGGTCTCTTTACGTCTGGCTATCGTACCTAAATAGTCGGACTTTATAATTTGTTCAAAGCAGAAAATTATAGCTTTGTAAAGAAATAGCGATATGTAACACCAAGTAAAAACTTGCTTACACGATAAATTCTTTCTATGTACTTTTTAAGAAACATTATTTTATTCATTTAATACATATGAATTTATTAATTACTAAGATAACCTAAATAAATTATTTTAGTTTTATAATTGTATATCTTAAAATAAGAATATAATGGTTCACTATAGACAAAGTATTTAAAATATGTACTGTAATTTTTCATGTTGTTTATTGACCTTTAAATTTTAGATCTCAAACAGTGCACGTATGAGGCGAATGTATCAATACCACAGCTGGTTGAATTACTTATCGATAGAACAAGGACTACAAGCTGGGTTGTCACATTTAAGGCCCTTATTTCAATTCACTATCTGTTAAATTATGGAAATGAAGTACGTATTTTAAAATTTGTTTTCCAAGGCGATGATATACTCAGTATATCATCACAATGAACTTTACTTATTTGAAATTGTTAAATATATTAAAGACGACACATGTGTCGCTGTTAGTATCTTCTGTCGTGAACTGAACTGTTTTGTTTAAATATTATTTTGAAATTATGTATAGTTTTAATTTTTTATAGAATTGTTTTATATTACTTACTTTTGATGCTATTATCATACACATTATATACAATGAATTAGCTGACCTATAAATCAATGTGGATACGCAGATTGACGCACGTCGATTATTTTATTAATGAACTACAATGACAGTTAAGGATTACTCTAGTATTCTGGTATTTGTTGTTTTACTGTACCTCGCAAGAACAATTAAAAATTGTCATGATCAATGGTTGAATAATTATTTTCTTTACTGCAAAAACGTGATAAAGCAATACGTTCCCAATTTACTGTACATGGTGTTTTTAATTTTAAAACATTAAAGTGATGGAGTCTGCTGAAATCACTCTTTTTCAGGAC
The DNA here is from genome assembly GCA_012934845.2 of Pomphorhynchus laevis. Lineage (NCBI taxonomy): Eukaryota > Metazoa > Acanthocephala > Palaeacanthocephala > Echinorhynchida > Pomphorhynchidae > Pomphorhynchus > Pomphorhynchus laevis. The sequence continues at coordinate 70,810 of WNNJ02001333.1, read as the reverse complement.
TCTGTTCAAAGATTTCTTAAATACTTCTAATGTGCTTTTTATTATTAATTGAATTAGCGGAATAGCAAGAAAGAAATTCAATTTATTTGATATTTTACTCACTAACTATTAGAATCATCGGAAATCGACAAGCCATCAGATTCTTTAGAATTTCCGATGATGGTGATAATTAATCAACAAATATAAAAGAAATTCGATTTCCATTTTTTGCCGTTCTATTAAGTGAGTTATTACTAAAATCAAATCTATTACTTGAATATTAATTTGTATTAAAATCTACTCGTCTTTTATTATTATATTATCAAGTAAAACTATGAAGAAATTGCAGTTGGTTTTACTTTGACTTCACTTAATATTGTGTTGTCGTTTGAGCTAGCGCTTTGGATCTTGTTTTGCTACATGTGGCCACAAATTAAACCTGAGCAAATTCTTCGATAGATCCAGTCTTATAGGTAAATGAACTGTTTTAGCAAACAAACTGCTTAGTTTATTAGGCTTATTCTTTAATTAGATTCTTTTTAAAAATTTAAAGTGAGTATGATTTGCTTTATATGTTACACGATTTTAAATAATACATATATGGCTTTCAAATAATACTTTCGACATAAGCTCTATTTGCAAGTTGTAAATAAAAGCCCAAGATGTAAAAACTATGCTCATTTCAAAATAAAATACTACAATTGTTTTCAACGAAGTGAGCTCCTCTGATTGTACTTTATTGTAGATAGATTATTGTAGAATTACGGACCGACCACAAGATGCCGTCATTTGATGCCATTTTTGGAGAATGATAAATGTAAGGTTTTTATCTTCATCTGCTCATTCGTCATAGTTGATCACTCCTTCAATCACTACTTACAAGATGTTTCCTTGCTTCATCATCAACATAAATCAGTTTAAACAATTGAGTGTTCCATTCTGATCTTTCTGACTATGAGTGTTGTAATGATTTTGACATGTTGTTTGCACTGTGCCACAAATATGATCATTTTGGACTGATTGAATCGTCGTTCAATGATTATAAGACTCATCTTCATTTCGTTTAAAAGAGAGTTGTTCAATATAACAATATATAGAGTTATTTACTTGTTGTTAGCTAGTGTCACATATATAATGTACAGCATGTTACAGCTCTATACTAATATTTTCCTGACGTTTAAATATTTTAAATATTTAATATTTAATATTTTCCTGACGTTTACATCAGTTACTGTAGAAATAAATAATAATTAATGTTTCGTTTAAAAAAGAAAAAATGACATATTACTTCGTTTATTTAAATGTAAAGTTACTCAGCGTAACGAACATTTAATCGAACATTACTCAGCAAAACGTAATGAACATTTTTAAGTAAAAGTATGTTACGTAAAAATATTTCGTATTTTAGTCCATATTCGTTCGTTTTACTCTCTTTATTAGTGATACAGACTACTTGCTCCAAGTTTAATTCTAAATTTATTGTGATGGTTGTATAACTAAGAATAAGACGTTCTGAAATGTATATTTATCTCGGAAACATCTTGATCTTACACTAATGACCTTGATTAGATCATTGTTGGACAATTAACTTAATAAATATAATGTTCATTTGCATGAAATATTATATATGACTTTGCAAGGTAACTTAAGTAACTTAATTCGTTATTGATTTTTACTTTTTGCAAAAAGTAATAGTGTTTTACTTTTTTAACGTGTGCTCGTTGTATTGATATAAAAGTAAACGTACATATATCATTCACACTTTCAGGTATAGGGTCACGGAGACAGCACGTACGAAGTTACTCCCTATAACTTGATTTGCAGTAACAAAGTACAACTTACCTTCAGATACTCTAAGTCTATCATCAAGCAGAAACACCTAGTCTTTTCGGAATCGTTTTTGTGGGAATTGTGGGGAGCACTTCATAAGTTAACGCATACCAGATTATTATGATCATACACAGAGATTACGCATAGGCAGAGATTATTAGTGATGACTGGCAAAATATCGATTAATAAATTGATAGTCGATTTTCGTTGCAGCTCGACTTTTTTATTGTGAATGTTCTGCACAATTAATAATAAGTACGTTCGCTTTGTAGATGCGCCTATCGATCTGCTTTTGTTTCCTTCCGTTATTTGTAAATATGCTATCAAATTACTTAAACCTTGAAAATTACTCAGTTTTAATATTTTCTGCCATATTTACTGTAAAATTATATTTCTGTAATTTTGCTTAATATTTATATACAATTATTTATTTTGAAAAACAATCTACGAATTTGGCCAAGTTATTTTAATAGACTGTTTATTAGATAAGTTGAACTTTTCAATTGAATCTAAATTAATTTAGGTTTTGAAATGTCACCATACATTCGAAAATATGCCGCCTATATCGATAGCAAACGCGATGCTCATCGAATTGCTGGTAACGATCTTTGCAGGGTTAAGCGGGGGTGCGATATTTTTATTGTTGTAATAATAAAAAATATATGCACGATTTCGTTTTAGTAAGGAAGACGGTTTTCTACGCAAACTCTCTACTGATAAGGTAACCATTTTATGAGTTTATTTTGTTATCGTTAGAATTTATTTTTCCACGTCTGTATATATGCAATAAATAGATTGGATTCGATGTATTATCACTTTTCCCTCTCTCCATGTAATATTTAAATTGTATAGCTGTGGTTATATATATGAACTATTTTACATATTAACATGAATATTAACGGCTTAACAGTCCAAATATCAGCAGTATACAAGGATTTGATGAGTTGCTTTGAATTTATTAGTAAACCGCGACCGTAATTCATATATCTAGTAGATATTAAAATTTAGCTTTGCTTTCTGCTTATAATGATATATACTAGTCGCATATATCTCACAGTGCAGAAAACTGAATTCATTTTTGCCTTAATTTCGTTTTACAAATTTGCCATCGTCACCAAAAACACAAAATTTTCATCCTCCTATTTTAGCAAAATCAAGAAGTTTCATTGCTTAATGTTTTAATTTGTTTGTAAAAATTCCTTTAATCTTCTAACTTTACTTTAAATGAGTAAATGTTAAAGGACACATCTTCAATTAACATAAAACTAAAATAGTTACCGTATTTTCACCACTAGTTATCAACATTTGTGAATCGTCCCAACTCGTTTATCAGATCGGCATAAAGAAAAATTCAGAATTAGTGATTTTCTTAACCGAAAATCACTTCGAATAGTAATCTTTTAATTCAATCAAATTTGCTAAAGTAGAGTCTAATTTTAATTTAGTCTAACTAAAATTATATTCAGTCTAATTTAGTCAAGTTAGGATTTCACAATATGTTTATTACCGCCGATCACGTTATATTCCTCAATTTTCAAAATTAATCCAATGAAGGGTCTTTGCAGGTGTTTACCGGCGATGTCTCGTTCTCACGTTATTTTGTAGGTGTTTGCTTTTTATAGTAGCACCACTATTGTTTGATCGGATGTCGCTTTTATTGCAGACTTTACAATGATGGCCAGTGATAAACTATAACAATAAATTAAAATACATTAGTGTAATATCATATGGTAAATATCTGTTATATATAAGATTTGCTAGTGTACATATTACATGTAGCATCGTGAGAACTGCCTTCCCGGATCTGTCTTTCGAGATTTATTATATATATATATATATATATATATATATATATATATATATATATATATATATATTATATAGATTATTCGTGAATTTTCTTATAAATATTCTCAGATGTATAATGTATTTTTATTGTAGTGTGTTTTGATAAATTACGGTAGTCCGAAACATGTAAAAATAAAAAAAGTTCAAATTATTCCTGCTTTCAATTCTTATTGTGATATATATATGCATATATATATCACAATAAGAATTGAAAGCAGGAATAATTTGAACTTTTTTTATTTTTACATGTTTCGGACTACCGTAATTTATCAAAACACACTACAATAAAAATACATTATACATCTGAGAATATTTATAAGAAAATTCACGAATAATCTAGTGCACAATACAACGGTATGACGTCACTACGATTTTAATACGCTAACTCAAATTTTGCTATTGAACCTACAAGTGTAGGCGTAAGTTAGGCAGTTCAATATAATTGTGCAGCTAGATTCTTCCAGAATTTTTAAATATTCGAAGATGTACAATGTATTTTTGTTGCAGTGTGTTTTGATAAAGGGCAGTAGTCTGAAACATGTAGGATGTACATATTACATGTAGCATAGTGAGAACCGCCTTCCCGGATTTGTCTTTCGAGATTTATTATATATATCACAATAATAATTGAAAACAGGAATAATCTGCGCTTTTTATTTCTGCATGTTTCGGACTACTGTCCTTTAATAAAAAACACTGCAACAAAAATACATTGTACATCTTTGAATATTTATATAAAAATCCTGGAAGAATCTATCTGCACAATTATGTTGGACTGCCCAACTTATGCCTACACTGGTAGGTACAATGGCAAAATTTGTCTTAGCGCTATTAAAATTGTAGTTACGTTATATCGTTGTATTGTGCACTAGATTATTCGTGAATTTTCTTATAAATATTTACAGATGTACAATGTATTTGTGTTGTAGTGTGTATTGATAAATTACGGTAGTCCGAAACATGTAGAAATAAAAAAGTGCAGATTATTCCTGTTTTCAATTATCATTGTGATATGCTGGATACATTCATAATAGTTTAAAACAGAATTTATGTGTATAATATATGTAATTAAAAATTTTGTTTCCATTTTATTGATGTGGCCCACAATATTTTTCAAGGTTCGTATATTTTGCTGTAATACATTGCATATTCTGCTTATGCAACATAAATTGTTGTTGAAATTCAATAACAATTCTATAGAAACATTTGTATTTAATAATTTATACTAATTTATTAATTAAATATGTAATTATTTTGATATATTATTAGTCTTTAACAAAAGCAAATCTTTTAAAATAATTAAGAATGTAAATAAATATTCCCTCTGTGACTTTAAGTCTTAATTATTTCAGCTAGTGCTTTATTATTTATTAGATTTATCATGCTTAAGTCAATCTTTATTACATAAAGATTGACTTAAATTTCACTGATGATGACTATTAAACGGCGACTTACCACTAAAGTGGTTTACAATCGCTGGTTCCATGCTGTTGTTGAACAAGAGTGAGCAATTTTAAGTGCACAATTGCCCAATATTTGAAGTTCAAAGATTTCTTATGTTTGACACTTAGCATAAGTTTGGAGAAACAAAATTCTAAGCAAATATGGATAGCACAAAAGACGTTGTAATAACTGTACAATGTTGGATTCTATGAATATCTACCATGAGCATTAGTCTATTAAAATAAATATAAATTATCGGCCTTTAAACATTTCGAATTATGATCTCGCCTATCCCTATTTTACCAAATCCTCGTAAAACATTGAAGCCTTTATAGCATATATTTTTAGAATTTTAAAAATGATTTTGTGTATTGGCATCTTTGCAATTTAGATTAAATTCAAAACAAGACTAAATATATTTTATTTTAATTTTTGAATAACAACGAAAATAATCAGGTATAAAATTTGGTTCAAGTTTGTTATCACGAGAAATAAAGTTTTTAATAATTTTACCAATGTGTTAATAATGGCTGTTGGTAAATAAAATTTTAAAATATTTGAATGCTATATTTATGCTTTCTAAATTTAATTAAAAGTAAGATTTAGTTACAGGACTTAAGGAATTTGTGATATCTTTGAAATTCGCTGGTTGCTTAACTTGTTTAATAACATTTATACATGTTGTTTCTAAATAATTCTCGAAGAAAAATTTTGAAAATTTTGTTTGTTCAATTTATTTCCAATTCAAGAAATTTTCTGTGAATCATCCTATTTTTCGTATTTGCTATTCATTTCAATTTAATGTTGAAATATATTTTATATATATTTAACTTATATTTAATTTAAGAAATTCAAGTTTTCCAATTAAGATTTAGTTATTATTTTAATTCTACAACGTTTTTTATGTTAGCTCTTTCGAACTCTTGGTGTTCTATCGAATCCCATTGATTATCTCACACAATTTTCCGTAAGATATGTTTCCAGGTTGCAATCAGTCTAAACATGTGTTCTTTCTTTCTTTGTTTAGATAACCAAAGCAGAGGTTATGAATACAATAATTGTTGCAGCTTATAGCATGCTGTGCAAAGATGCAGTTCGACTTTACGCCTGTTACAACGATGGTATTATCAGCTTACTCGGTGAGTAAATAATATTAAGATTGATACGACATAATATCTTTCTTAATATATTTGGAACATTAGTTTATAGTTTTTATATGTGCCAGTGACGAATGAAGTAGTAGTTTTCTTTATTCGAATTTATTTTTTGTATACCAATCGGCTGAAGCATTATAATCAATAGAAATATTCGGGCACTCCCTGAAAACACACAACTATCAATGTGCGATCTTTTGCACAGGCTCATCAGCTGCAGTTAGTTAATAATTACAATATTTTCAGAAGCTATTATATTAAAGAAAGTGACCATTGTCTTTATCGTGTAATATGCAATTAGTCATTTTAAGGTAATTTGGTTTTTCTTATATATTTATAGAGCTGTACTAGGATCCAATTACTTGAAGAACAATGTATCCACATGAAACAATCATAACCTATCATAATTTGTGCAAAGTAATGGTTTCGCAATAAAGCAGATAATTTTACGTTAGCTCATTACGCCGATATGAATATTCATTGATTGTGTTCTACTAGTACAATAAAATAAACGGATTGAATAAATAGATTGTCCAAGGAATTTTAGAGTATTTTATAACACGTCAAAACAGCATATTTATGTTGATTTTATATAATAAATACAATACATAAGGTAATCATCATATACCTTATTTTTAGACGTCTACGTTATCTATAAGTAAATCGACTATCACAAAGTCGTTTTAACAAATTATCCTATATTGTATTATGATGGATGTGGTGGGTTGTGCTTACAGTGCGATGCCAAGCATATTGATCATATATCAATCATTTCATGTGTTACTGAATGCTTCCTTCTTATCATGTATTTCGCTTACAGAGTAATCCTCATTTTTTAAAGTCACATTCTGTGGTTGTGTTGCAAGTGCAGTGTGCTGTTCTTTATTCGCTTTTTGAAGGAATCGAATAACGAATACTGATTATCAGAAATCGATGTAGCAGATAAGCATGTTTACAAACGATAGTAGCTATATTATAAATATTGATAGAGTCGGTATTTTGAGATATTGCCATCTACACATCCAAACGATATTATCTACGTAGTTTATATGGTCAGTTTGACATGCTACGATAAGATACTAAATTCATATTATATAAATTATTTATAAGACGTTTTACCGATCCTGTTACCAGACATTTGTTTATCTTGACTATTTTTGAACTCACCTTTTTGATCCACTATATACAGTGGTATAATTTTAAACATATTATTAATGTTATTTGACGTAAATGTGTATGACGTAAATGTAGTAGTTAAGACTTTACATTTAGTATATTTTAAAACAAATTGGTGATCATAATAATAGCTTGGTGTAAGAATTACAGTTGAACTGTGCTACTTGTCAATCGTAGGTGGCTAAAGTTAAAAATTGAATTTCCCATACGGCTGAAGTTAAAAATGGCCTTTTCTATGTGGCTGAAGTTAAAAAGAGCCTTTTTCTATGTGGCTGAAGTTAAACATGGCCTTTTAACTAAAGATAATAATTACCACGTGTGATATAGCAAAATTCAAATACAGTGAAGAAGCTATGTGCAAACTGTTTTAATTAAATCAAAATTCAATTTTAAATTTTAATAGCATTTTACTTTTAATTATAGTTGTTTATAAAATGCCATTTTTGTTGAAATTGTCATTTAGTAGAAATCAGTCATATGCCCACGTATTAGTAGCTTTCTATATATCAGACACTTTATTATAATGTATATTACATTGTATGCTATTATACGTTAATTTAGCACATTTCATTAACGTTAAAATGTGTTTTCTTATGATAATATTTTCGAAGTTGTTTACTGACTTGTAGAAAAATTTTTCGATCTTCCCAGTAAAGAATGTGCAGAGGCTCTTGAACTATATCGAGGGTTCCTTAAGCGATCCGACAACTTGTCACAGTTTCTAAAAAATGCAGAGGTATATTAATTGCTTCCTAGTCAAATGTTTTCTTAACAATATTGTCTTTCTTTTTGATTTTTAGACTTGCGGTTTCGATCGCGGAGGTATTCCTGATCTCATTAAGGTCATTATAATAATATAGGAGTTTTGTTTTACATTTTTTAAAAATCACTCACATGTTTGTATTTGTAGAATAAACTGTATGTATACTCTTCGATCTTACAATTGCAAAAAAATTAAACATTTATTCAAAAATATTAGCTTAGTTACTTACAAAAATATTTGTTTAGTCATTTGCTTACAGATTTTTCATAAATTTTAAAGCAATATGTTTTAAATACCTAAGTTCGTCACTCCTCGACAAATGGGCGTAAATGTGGTATCATCTATGCTTTATACTATCAACACGTAATTCCATTCTTCAATTGCAAAGTACCTGGGTAAACATATCAATGTTGGTCGTGATAAGGTACCCTCAAGAACGGTATTCATAAACATCACATCTCTCGAATGTAAAAAATTACCATAAAAAACTACAACTCTCTCTGGTTTATTCAAAATTTACCCCAAATATATTCCTGCCAGACGTGTATGTCGAACCTCTTTTACTAATTTCGATAGCTCATACGTTGGTCAAACATCACAAAATTTGAACACAACACCAGTATTATCTAAACAAAAGCATGTTAGTTCAGCATTTGTGAACTATGTTTTGGATACCGACCATAATATCAATTTCGAAGGAACATAGGCTCTTCCTATTAAAAAAATACACCTAGAAGGCTAATTAAAGAATCGATATACTTATCCGCACAAATAAATTCCATGCCAGGTACCGAATCCAAATGGAATCTAAAACTTTAATAGTACTATTAGAAAGTATCGTAGTTACTGCATTCGTTTGTATTTCATATATAGAGAAAACAGTATAAATTCTTGTAAATATTCGACTTGAAGACGACGTAACCGTCGAAAGCTTGTCTAATTTTAATAAAGTATTTTTCTCGTATCTATAATTCACGCAATGCTTATAATTAGTTTTGACACGAAATCAATTCTTAACTATTTTAGAATGCAAGAGCTTTACTCTTTTATAGTTTTTTTTTCAATATTTTTTACATTTAGGCTCCATGCAGTCTTCTGGATACCCTACAAAATCATCTACAAGGTCTAAGAGTTGAATCTGTATCAACCTCACAACCGAATCAGCAACGGTAGGCCGATTATAATGATTTAATTTTAACGTAAAACATTTTTATGTTTACTATTTTATAGATCAACAAAGTTTGAATCTGAATTGATTACATTTTTTAATGTTTGCAATACAAATGATCAGAAATTAAATGAATTCAGTAATAAGGAGAAACTCATGTCGCTTGAAGATAACGGCAAGGTGAGAAATGCGTATTTCTGCATTGTTTATCTTCCATAGTATGTGGTAAATATAAAAAGCGATGATTCTATTTAATTTAAAAGATATATACACGCATCTACGAATTTTTTATTTCAAACTTTTATCGATGAACTATTAAAGTCTTTTTATAATGACAGCAGTATTCATCACTCTTAAGATCACCTTCCATAAACGTACCTTTTAAATGCGAAGTAGTAAATATTCGCATATACTCGTTATATATATTTTAATTTCTTAAAGCTAATAGAAAATATCCAAATATAAACATTAGCATCACATACTTTTAGGTGCGAAATGGGGTAGAAGTAGAAAAAAAATGAAATTTATTTATCATTTATATTGAAATGCTTTATTGATTGTCAAAATACCTGGTTGGTATTGGTCAACATTGATATCAAATTAATATTTTACGTTGCGAATATTAACACGAATTAACCTTTGTGTTATATTTGTTCGAACTTCGCTGCATAGAATTAAAGAAAATATTACATTATAAAAGTAAAATAACCTTAAAATATAACCAAATGTACAAGAGTATAAAAAATTTATGTTTTGAAATATTATTAAAACGGGAACAACCATCCATTTATTAAATTACAATTAATTAAATTATTTTTTATTCTGTATTTTTATAAACAGCTGCTGACATATAAATTCAATAAGACTAAGTGCAACTGTTTCTCAGGATCTTTTCCTGTTGTTTCAATCATATATGTAGTAAAGAAAGAAATTGAGAATAATCAAAAGTTTATTTAAAAGCTTTGAACTAGCATATTTACATCATGTACATCCACATTTTTACAATAATTTAAAACTGTAAATTTGCTCTTTTCTTTAACGAAGGTCTAGTCAGTAGATCAACACTATATTTATTGTCTCTGCGATAAAATATTCAAGATATTCTTCATTTCGTTGAATTTTTTTTAAATCTATTAGCTTATTGTGCAAACTTGCGTAAGCCTGAATGGTATATTATCGTACATCTAATATCTTTTGTTGTTTGCTTTTGCTTCTTAGCATCTATGTTATATTTCCAATCGGATTTTTAATACTTCGGTGGATACTTCGTTCTATGTGCAACGCTTTTAACAAATCCTCATAATGCAATCTACTTCTAGAACCTACTTTATTGTTTTAGATCATTTAGTTGTATCTGCGGCGGTAATGTATAATGATTATTTTCAACATAAAGCAATCTACTTCTAAGCGTTTATGATATATATATATAATATAACTCATTTAGGCGACCATTTTTGCATTATTTCAAACGTTTTTAATTCTAAGATAATGTTTAACTTCAACATTGCTATTATTATGTCAACGTAAAGTCTTTGTTGTTTTTCAGCTCCTAGCCCGTCAATCAGGTTCAAACCACGATAATGTTACAAATACGCCCAATCACAACAATTCACTGACAAATGATCTGTTAGATTTGAATTTTGGATGGGATACTGCAGTTACTAACTTTCCTACATCAACAGCTAGTACTAGCAATAGTGGCGACGTTAGCAGCAGCACATCTCAGTTCAAACCGGTCAACCAATTGCGTAATAATCCTCATAATGCAGTTGCTAGTGAAAATACTGATATTTTCGAGGGTTTGGTAGCCAGCTTAATGAATCAAACCAAGTCAGAAAACTTAGAAGCTTCACAACCAAAAGTACAGCAGCATGTGCCTCCTACCAATCCGTTTACCTGTGGTGAAACTACAAAATTTAGTCTTGATAATGCTAATGGTCGAGGTATATATTTTCTTATATATATATTTTTTCAGCCTACCTTCCATTATTTATTTTATTTTTATTTCACCTTTTTAATAAATCAATTCTTTAAATGAAAAATAATTTATAAATTAGTTTACAGAAGATACAGCCTATCTTTATTCCGAATTTTGATTAGAAATTTCTAATCAAAATTATTGAAATCGATTTTGAACCACATTAATATAGAATATTTATCATCTTATAAATAAATTTATCGAAGCAACATATAGTGAACTATGCTGATTTTCTTGTAAACACGTTACAATTCTATATCGTGATTATACACCTGATTTACCTTCTTCATAAATTGAGTTACTTCTTTCATCAAATATAAATCTAAATTACAAAATTAGTATTATCATAATTTCTGTTCGATTTTGGTATTTAAAGTATTATTTTATGTTTTTAAATAGTTGATAATGATACATTATTTATAAAGAATTATTGGAGCTGGATCAAATAAAATTTTCCTTCTTTCTTTGATCCAGCTTCAATAATTCTTTATTATTTTATGCTTATCCTTAAAAAAGTAGTATTTGCTTAATGTAAATAAGTGTAATTATATTATTGTATTGAATTGCAATTTGGTAAAGTGTGAGATAACATTTAAGTGAATGCCTACTTTTGCTTCACAGGCAAATAGTCACTCATTTAAAGACCAATATTGATAATTAAACTGTGACTTGCAATCTAGTTCAAGAGATTTAATATAGTGCGTACGAAACGTAACCATTTTAAGATTTTCTTTAAATGATTATATGGTATATTAGCGAATGAGAAAATGTTGATGAGGATCATTTATTATTTCTTATTAAAAGAGTGGTTAAGCATTTTATTACGTTTGATCATTTTGAAAAAAATCATTTTTCGTTAGGTGGAACTTAAAAGTTTTAATTTTGAATTTAATTTGGTGTATATTTATCCTATTTGTTGATCCTTATCAACAAATTTTGAAAAAGATCTACTCGTTTAATCTCATGTGCACAACTTCAGTACAAGCTGATTTGGTAGCGTTTAGTTTATAAAGTTTTATTTTCTTATGCTTTTCGAATATCAGCACTTGATGCTGTTTACATTTATATATTTGATTCATCATCAAATTGTCGTCGCATCGACATTATTGTTCATTATGGTATAATCGTTTTTATGTTCTCAATTTGCACTGTTTTAATTTCCCGAACGTATATCGCTTTTACATAATAGCTGTAAATATTCGCACTAGTAATTACATTGTGATGGAATTGCATTGCATTTAATATATTTGTGATGTTATTTAGAGAATTCAGAAACTAATAATAATAATTTTATTAATATTTAAAATTATTATATGTTTTTTTTATTATTTATACTTACGTTATATGTTTATGCGTCCAGTTTTTTACTATTTTTAAACAAACGAATTTTTTCATAGAACGAGAATAAATAAAAATCATTTATATATTTCGTCTATATCTGCTACATTCATGTTCATGAACAAAATACTATAACCAATATGTTTCTGATTATGACGATAACAATCATTGATGAAATACGAAGACTAAAAATAACTTTTAGTTACCCAATAACTAAATGTTTATTCTTGCTTCTTTGATACCCAATAATTCAAACTTTTTTTGATTAGTTTACTTTTGTTCGTGTTATTACGATGATGTTTTAATTCGTTTTTTTATTTTGAATATACTACGACAGCGTTCGGTCACAGCAGCACAACTGGCCAAGGTTTTCCAGCAGCAGCGACAACATCAACAACAGCGAGCACCAGCTTGTTTAGTTCAAATGATTTTGGGGTAGACTTTCGTTCAACGTAAGCTTTTTATAGCATTGATTTAAAAATTTATCGTATCCTATGTTTCCTGTTTTTGTTACTTATTTACTCTGTTAAATATTTTTTGTTGGTACGTGAAATGATCTTCGGTTTTTGAATTTGAATGCGATAGTGACTACAGTTTTTACTTTGTTCAATACATTTAGATAATGCTTAAACGGCTTTTGCGCTACCATTTAATAAAATGAATATGAGTATATTCATTTTGTTGAATATATTAATTCTGTCGAATTTATTAATTTTATTGAATTTATTAATTTTTTTGAATTTATTAATTTTATTGATTATAAATTAATTTTATTATATATAAATTCATTTTATAGATAAAATTAATTTTACTGTAAATATTAGTTTTGCTGCATTTATTAATTTTATTGAAAATTGATTTATTTCGAATATATTAACTTTATTTAATGTAATAATTTTATTGGCGATAAATTTATTTTGAAATAATGTTGCGTCATCTTAAAGCTCTATAACTTTGCGAAGAACAAAAAGACCCAATTAATCATTTTCATTAACGATATTTTGACCCTCCGTCATCATCAGGAGAATTTTTAATAGTATAACTTAGACCAATTTATGATAGTTAGAATAGATAGAAATAAATAAAAAATGTTTAATTGTTTTCTAATTTTTTGTGATCTTCGATTCTTACAGATTGGTCTAATGATCGCGGGAATCGGCTCTTTATATTCATTATTAAATTCATTTCAATATATTTAAAATTAATACGAAATATTTGAAATATATTTTATATATAATTATATTTAATTTTATATTTTTTAACAAATATAAAATAAATGATATATATAATATTATATATAGTGTAATGTAGTATATATAATATAATAGTATATAAATAATTTTATATATTATTATATATAATAATATTAATTATATAACAGACTTTCAAGTACTTATTTTAGTGCAGAACTTAGTAGGTTTACCTGGAATAAACGTATATGTTAATCTGTATACAACATTTATTAAGTTAACAATTTAAAGAATAATGAAGTCGCGTATATATTTTTGTAAATTAAGTTAAAAATTATTTTAGAATTAATTGCTTTTCAAATTTATATTTTTTATTCCTAAATTCAGCAAGTAGATTTTCAAATAATTCGATAAGATTTTTAAAATAGCAGATGTAGCTGAATCGAGTCGTTACTGCTATTTGTCTACGTAATTAACTTGATGATTATAAAATTTTGGCTTTTAAAAAGATCACTTAACTGAAGCTATATATTTATAATATAAATAAATTTAGATATGTTAATATTCTAATCTTAGAATGAAATTTTATAACCAAATATTTTTATGAACCAATTAATAGATAATATATAATGTATTTAGAATAAAAATTGGATATCACTGTAATTGGATACAATAATTGGATATTATTGTATTATAATATTGTTGTATTATTATTTTATTAAATATCCAAATAATTGGATATCCAATAAAAATTGGATATCATATGTTCAAATAAAAATTGGAACATATGCTATAATCGATTTTTGGCCTATATGCCTCAACCCAGCATAGCAGTAGAGATAAATACACAAATGATGTATTTCCACTGATATAATGTGATTATCTAGAGTAATATATTATTCTTATCTTAGTTATGACATTTTAACAATTAATGAATAAGTTGTATAAGTTTGTATATAATGCTCGCCAAATTCTTAGTTCAATTTCTGTGTGTAAACTACTATTGTTCTTATATTTAGAAGAATTGATTTTGTAAATTATATTTACATAAATTAATTTATCTGAGATTTTGTAAATTTAATAAATATATAATATATAATATAATAATATAACGATAAAGATATGGTAAAGATATCTTAACTGTTCCGCTCGACACAGGCCTTCACGCGTAGCTCGCCAAATTATTACGATGATGTTCTTCTCACGTTCCTTGAGTCTGTTCTGAATGTGTTCTTGGACGATTGATCGTAAGCCAGGCCACTCTTCCAATTTTACTGAGCGGGTTGGGTATCGCCTCTTGCACTAACACACTTTACCAGCTTTCCTGTCTTCAATGACTTAAACACAGGTACTGGTCGATCAAGTGTTGGAGCGTGGCACGAGATTGATATATCAGGACCCAGACGTTTTATCTGGAAAAGCTTCGTGATCTCCCGTTACCGATGGGAACCACTGGCGAACAACGATAACCAAATCTCTAGGAGCCGGCCGATTCTACAGCAAATTGGGCAGAGATTTTTGAATGCAGCCGAAAATCCCTTAAAAAGATCACGTATGTTAGCTGTGTAAGGTAGTGCAACAGGCGCTTTCATGCATGTGATCCCAAGTGTTTACACAGGAACCAAACTGAACAACGAGACCATCCGCATCTCGACGAATCTTTGACTAGGTCTAGCAGTCTGTGCGCCACATCGCTGCCCTTTGATGTACAGGTTGACACATTTGGCAGACGGATTCAACTGTCACAGATCAATAGGCTTACACTTTCGTTACGGCCAGATAAACGGAATCATCGAAGCATCCCAAACATCTGCCGGTTTCGCTCGCAGCATCGAATCTGTCGGGTTGTCACGCATCGATGTCAGGCGACAGAACGCTCCGACCCTGGTACCTTGGGAGCGAGGACGACTACTCGTTTGGGATCACAGTGCGTCCACACCTTAGCCGCCTCCCACGTAACACGTTCCGCTATGGGACAGGAAATATTGGCGTCATATGTAGAGGCATGAAAGCGGCAAAAATATGCGTGCATGGATGCAGCATACACGAAGTTCGTAGCCGTTGCCATTGAGACGTTGGGTAGCCTTTGCAAGGAGATAACCGATTTCCAAACCTTGGTCAGAAAGCGATTAAACATTATCTGCAATGATCGGCGACCAAATACATTTTAACTTCAACGCATAAGCGCGACGATACAGATGGAACACGCGGCATGTATCCGAGAAACTCTCTCCGGGAACAGTCCCGATCAATCTGGATGCTTCGCATGAAAACATAGTTCACTTGTCTGACTATTATGAGAGAAAATAATTGTGAAATAAATATATATTATTTATTAGTTTACCATAATTATTTTTTTTATCATAAATTTTTCTAGACGTATTTATTCTTGCTCATTTGTAAACTGAACTTTGTTTTTCTATTGAATGTCTTGTATCAAAAGCACTTTGCTGTAATGATATACACCAAGTCGAGTTTGCTCTTTTAACCAGCCTTTATACTTTACAGTATGATGGCTTTATCATACTGATATTTATCTTATGTATTTCTTATTATCTTTAATTAATAAAAACATGTATAATCAGTGGAATATTTGTGCGGTACAGGGATTCAATTACTGCTAACCGAATTATCTTACCATCAGTGAAACAACAAGGCTTCGATACTGGAAATATAACTACTACAGTATGTTGTATATTTTATATCTACTTATTTTATCTGTATTTTTTAACTTATGCTGTAAGTAAACGAATATGTCATGTTGGTTTTTAATATTGTTAATGTGCTTTGTGATTAATATTTATTGTGGTCATTGCTTTCAAGTAAAATCGATAATCATTGTAGAGTGAAGTAATAGTAATGTAGCCTCAAAATATAACGAACATAGTGTGCGTTCATTTAACCAACGATTTAGTGAAGATTTTGTTTTTTATTCTGTATTTATTATTATGATCAGTTTTTAATTACAATTTCGCAGATCACTTTCCAGTTTGAAAAGTTGTTTAAAATTTGATAAAATTTTAAAAGTTTTTAAAATTAAAATTAGAAAATCGCTTGCGTACTAACTGTTGTGTACACGGTAGTAATCGCGTGGTATTTAAACAAGTTATAATGTGGCCTATTCAAAAGGTACGTTTGACTTTTGCTAAATTATTATGAATAAACTTCATTGTGCTTCTTAAAATAAATATTAATTTAAATATTGATATTGAATTAAATATTGATAATATTAATTTAAATATTAATATTTATTTTAGTAATGTTTACAATTATTATTCGTACAAGAATGTATTCAATAAAACAGCAAAACGTTATACTATACGATTGATAACACGAGTCCAGTAAACACGCTTACAATAGGGACAAAAAACGTCACCACATTTTATTTTGACGATAAATCTGGAAGAAATAACCTTGTATTACAAATCGTTTGATCTATGCTGTCAACAGACATTTTATTACATTGACTGTTTCACGAGAATCATAAAATTGATTTCAACAACCATACAGTTTTTGAGTACGACAAAAATTATTATCGAAGACTAATATAAAAATGCATGTTGACACTGTCGATTACCTGATTTGTATTTCAGTGTTATTTCTTTAAGATTTATCGTCAACGTAAAACATGGTGAGTTTTGTTCCCGATTGTAATATTTATATAATACTCGTGAGTTTACAAGGAACATAAATTTATTCAAAATTGATATTTATTACCTTAATTATAATCCCAATATCTTATATGTTATATTTACTGTCACATATAGAACGTATGTAATGTCATAATCCATGTTATTATGACCTTAATGTCATCTGTTAATATTACCGAGTGTATTGAGTCGAATGAAAATATATTGAAATATTTGTTAAAGACAAAATTTAATACGTGCTACATCGACAACACTTTCAATGTTAAATTCAAGTCTGACTTCTAAAAAAATTGTTCGTTTTAGACGGCAATGTCAATTTCACCAACTAATCCTTTCCTAAGTGATCTTACTGATATGAAATCTGAAGATGCTGAAATACCAGGGTTATTTATGCCCTTAGAGCAAATATCAGTGGGACGAGTACCAACAACAATGACACTAAGATCTGAGATCAAAAAGACTGAGAATGCGACAAGTCAGTCAGTGGCTGATGGTCCGCAATTCGAAGGGTTCAATTGACTGTCGTATTTATGCAGCATTAATCATCTATTTCTTCCACATCATATGTAGTTGATCGGAATGTTTTTTAATATTTTGAAAATGCTGTCGTGTTTCGATTGCCTTGTTGGTGTTGGTGGCACCGCATATTTTTATATACGAGAATGACCTGTAGTACGTGTGTTGCGCGCAATTTCGTTCGAATACTGGTAAACACTTAATAGTTTTTGAAAAAAAGAATTTAAGAATTTATCTTAAACTCGTAAATTTTTATCTAGTTTAAAAATGTCACACTTTTTATAATAGCAAAATTTTAAATACAATGATTAATATCTTTCCAGCAATGTAAGTGCTTTGCATTATATCACTGAATCTAAACTATATAAAGACACGAAATATATGTTTCGATATATATATACAGATTGCAGACATAAGGGTCTTCTAAAGTCCATCTTTATTGGGACTCGATTATTTATATAAAATTAAATAAATAATTATAACCAGAAAAAAGAAATTTTGAAATCTAAAATTTATTTAAAACGTTTCGACTGTATGACAGTCTTTTTCATTTATATTGCACACGTAAAGTTCCGAACAATTTATACAATTCAATAAAAGCAATAAAAACAGAAACAAAAGAAAATTTAAAAATATATAAATTTTATATCCAGATAATCTACAGATGAAAAAAACCACTCCCGCTTTGCACGTTAGATTTTATGTTAGATTTATATAAATGCATGTTTACACGTAGTTCATTACCGTTATTTAGTTACTATGCCATATATTTTAATATATTTCAGTAAAATTAATTTATTAAATGTTCAAGGTAAAAATAGCGATAAAAATAAATAAAAAACACCAAAGATAGGGAGTTTAGAGTTTTTCGAAATCGTCGTAAATTTGCAAAATGCGAGGTAGTTTGGAAAACACAAAAACGGGAGCACATACGAGCACTCGCATTTACAGCAGCAAAAAATACAGTGTTTTTTAAATAATAATGAAGAATGTCTCTTAAAAATCCCATTTACCCCTTTAGACTCAGGGATTCATTACAATAATAGATTCACATACAGTAGATTTGAAAGAGAAAACATGAAAAACCATTTTAAATGTAAAAATATCCACAAATAAAGAATAATTTTACTTATTCGCCTCTAATAGTAAGTTTATCCATGTATAGACTTCTAAATATGAAGTGTATATGACATCATTCATTAGTTAAAGATTGTGGCTAGATAAACTAAGGTTTATTCGATTTATATCGAACAAACTTCAGTTTGTTTGGCACATGCAAGTTAAGGCATGATGTAGAAATGAACATCATTCATCAAAGAAAAAAGCAAATAATTTTTACATCGTTCATGGTAGGGGATTCTTGTTCGGCAAAATTTATCATGTAAACCATGTAACGATAATCCCCATATTAAAGCTATCTTTGGGTAATTAGGTAATCGCCAGTTGTGTTGTGTGAGTGCCGGGGAAGTGAACAATACTGGATCCGAATTTGATATAACGCGATTGACACCTATCAAGTTGTGTAAAATTTGCTTCAGTTAGGTCAGACTATATAACAAACAGACCATTGTGAATCATAGGAAGGAATGTTATTCTAAAATAATGTAGTGCGCCTTCGAAAGAAAAGAATCCAAGTGAATGTACATGAGCTGTTGATGATACTATTTATGAGCATTTACGTTCGAGATAATTCGATAATGACCCATCTTGAGGTATTTAGCATATCAAGATATTTTACTGATATGTGAAATTTAAGGATTGTTGGGCATAGTAAAGATTGTCTTTACTAGCTTGCCTACCATCTTTACGGAAAGCACCTATGATTTGCCTAAGTTCACAGTCAGATCATTTTTTTCACAAAATGAAAAATCATTAAGGGTAGATTGAGCTTCTTATATATTATATGCCAAAATAGCTAGATCGTCAGCGTTGAAGGTGAATGCGATGGAAGAAGATTATTCTCGAATACGGTCTGGAAGATCTACAAAGAAAAAGGATAATAGTATCGGAATCAAATGATATCCCTACAAGACCTCTATTTGCTAAGATAATATCAGAGTAGTTTAGTCCGTCACAAACCTGAAGAGAATTTGGCTGTAAGATTCTAGTTAGCAAATATAGAAAACGGTCACTTAAGTTTACCTTATTTATAAGTTTTCGAAATATGATGCCTCAATTGACAGTGCCGAAAATCATAGAGAAGTCAATGGAAATTACCTAAGCTGATTTCTATTTTGAGGAACTTGAGAACAAAATAGCGGACAAATATTATCGTATCGATAGTAGATCGTCTACTACGGAATCCAAACCTCTCTCAATAATTAATATTCACGATTACTAATAAAACGCGATATTAGAAGCTGAGTCAATAATTTATGGGTGATTCAACAAAGCAATTCTACAATAAGAGTTTGATGCGAGCAGGTCTCCCGTTCTTTTGTAAAGCATTTTGACAATTATACTTCTCTACATCCATATGATTTGGTTACCTAGCAGGATCGAGTTAATAAAACAACCCATAATTTGATAGGAGAGAGAAATTATCCTTTATATGTTCTATACATAGTTAATTAAGACTGGATGCTTTTTATATACATTCGATATAATGCACATGGAAATTCTTGCAAAAAAAGTTAAAAGGATCTAATTCAAGACAAGACAAATTCGTTATAGAAAGAGAAATTTCATCTGAGATATATTTTTAAAAATGACTCACGAGAACAGAGTAGTAAATGAGAATGCTATGTTGACAACGAAATACAGCACACTTTATTATTAGGTTTTCTAAGTGTTTTCCACGGACAAAATTCAGCTTCGCTAAGCCGTTTACGTTCTTTAGCAAGTATAACATTGTTTCTAAAAGAACTTATATTTGCAACATACTCGACGCAACCGATTGTACTCTGTACGGCAACTGTCATTCACGTGACCTTTCTTGGCCATTTGAGTTAGTGTTTTATCGATTCTATTGATAAGGCCATGTAAGTAGAGTTCATAGAACAAGCTGAAAGGATCCACTTGCGAAGGTACATATAGCTTGACTCTAACTGATCAGAAACAAGAAGGTGCTTTGTGATTTGTATGTTATTAATATTCTTATTTATATGTTTTTGGTGCTATACACTGACCATAAAATTCATCAATAAATGTATAAATAACATAAATATAGGTAGACTTTTAAAGAATTCGAAAAGGAAACAAATAATAGAATCAGATTTAAGTAAACACATTCCTTAAATAAGATAAAAGTTGTTACCACCATTAGGACGAAAAATTTGTAATTTTAATAAATAATTGAAATCAATATGTAACGATAATATTGGAAACAGAATGCAATTGTAAAAGTCTTAGTTTTGATAAAATATATGAACATAATGTACCCATAATCTAGAATTAATTGAAAACAATGAATTAAGGAAAATGCTATAAAAAGGGTATAAATATAGATAAAAAATTTTATGTAACTATTATTTTTACAAAAAATATACACAAATATGGGTTCCCACAAATGGGTCCATGAATATTTCAGTCATCAATTCAGTCACGTTCCATTGCCGAGTAAACGCTATTATCGTCAGACATCATCTTGTTTTTCGAAGACCTGGGACTCTTCATGGTTTATAGATTAAATAATATAGATTAAATAATTTTTATTACACCAACAACAATACAATTTGGGTTCCCTCAAATGGGCCTCAACATAAATTTCATTTTATTTTTTATTTATTGTTCAATGTCCCTGATTTGAAATTCCGAGTTCGCTCTCGGTACCGTTCTCAAAGACAGATATGGCTTTAGCTAGAGTGATGGCCATTCGACATCGGATGTTTCTGATACATTCGGAGTAATCCGTTCCCGTTCGCATCAATTTTCGTCCGGCGATTGACTGTAATATATAATTTGCCACTGGTCCTGTCCATCCCGAAGACGCAAAAATGACAGGTGCGAAAAATCCACCCTCCAGGTATCGTACTCTTTCTGCGTATTTCGCTCTTTTGCGATTTTCATGGTACGCGTATACATTTTCGATGTTATCTTTTACGTTTGAGGGAGCCAGGTGGTTAAATACACAAATGTCCAGGTAGAACCGCTCCGAAACTTCTCTATGTATCCCGTGACACGTTATATCCATTCGTGCACACCGATCCCTGGTTATTGTTGATGCCTCGAATGTCATTTTATTAAGAACTGGTTGAAGCATTACCTCTATTGAAGGATGACTTCCCGCTTCATTTAATTCAGCAGCAAGCACGTCTCTCATGATATCGTGACAAATCATGGCTAGACCTCCAATTTTGCATTCTAGTGCATGAATGACGTTTGTCTTGGGAATACAACTGCACTTTCGAGGAAGGTCCATAGGGTCCCGACCATATCTTATTGCAATTGCATCCTGAAAAACGCGCTTACTTAAGTGAAATCCTTTTTGCTCAATATGAAGTGTATTTAGCCAGGAGGACGCCCCCTTTAAGCATGCATGTTTGATTGAGTTTTGTAAAGTGGGGCTTATACCTCAATAAGGATTTGTAATTTTTGCATATCATTTTTTTTTTCTTTTTGGATCTCCATTGCAATGGATTTTTGAGATATCGATCCATTTGCATTGAAAATTGGCGATACCATACGCTGTGATCGATCAAATTCAGTTTTCGGCTCAGTGCTTGGGTCGCATACACCCATCTCTCATAATCTTAACGGAAGACATATAATGCTACGTAACTCCATGTCAATGTTTTGTATTCCTATAATTTCCGGTACTAGCTTTTTGAAAATCATTTCTGATAAAGGATTTAGCCACTCACTGTTAATCTCACAGATGCGTTGTAAGTATGTCCATTGATTTTGTAACGAATTTGTGAGAATCGTATATGCAACTTGGATTTCGCACTTTGCTACTTCTGTCAGCTGTGATATCTGATCAATCCATTCTGCTACCCTCGTTTCGATTTTCTGGTTTCTGAATTCTTCAGTTCCAATATAGCCGCCCAACATTTGGATACCATCATTCTTTAAAATCACGCCGTCCTGTTCAAAGTGCTTTATGAATTCACCGTTCATCTTTCGAGTGAGCAGCGCGCATTTGCTTGCATTTATGTGGAAACCGTACTTAGGACCCATTTCCTTTATCAAACGCCATGTTTCAAAGGCTTCTTCTATTGACCCAACACAGGCTGCGTCACCTGCATACCATTTGTGCATTACGGATGGAACTTTTGACTGTAATTAATTTATGTGGGGAATACTCGCCGTTGCAAATGCGACCATTGCGAACGGGTTACCATGTGTAACTCCTTCCTGTGAAAGTATGTCGTTGTCTTGTACTGTTAATATCGACGGAGATGAGTATGTATTAGTTAGAATTGTTAAAAGTGCCAGACATACAAATTTGATGTTCCTCAACATTAGCTTACGGTTGATTTGATTGAAGGCGTTGCTGGCGTCAAGCATTAAGACAGTTTTCTTGATAGCCTTCGAAAACGTCTCTGACAGCGTGGATGGCAGCCTCCGTTCCACATCGTTGTCCCGCACATAGCTGTTTTGAATTTGTTACCATCAGTATGTCCGGTTTTATGATTCGTAATAGTGCTTTACTGACAATACACCTTATGACCTATTCAATCCCGATTTAAATGTACATTAAAACCACTTTCTGTCTATATGAATAAAATACTTATTTTATCCAGTGGAATTGACCATTTATCCAGTGGAATTGACCGACAATCTGTATAGGGCCTCAAACTATCTGAATCAATGTGTTCAGTTGCTATAGCGATAGCAAAGTTTGAAATGGTTTCTGCTATTTTTTTGACTCGTCTTCAAACGACGTTAGCATCGATCGCCAATTATCTGCATCGAGTCCAGAAGGTCCAGCAGACCCACGTGTATTCTTGGCGGCAGATATTATATATTCGGCGCACATACTACTAAATCTCACTGCATGATGCTCCTGATACTCAGTCACTGGTTTCGATAAGACATGTTGGTCGGCCACTTCTTCCGGTGCACGTTGTAGCGAAATTAACTTTTGAAGAACTGAAACGTTCTCAATCTTGTGATCTAAGTCTAAGATGCTGGCCGTTGAACAACGACTCGATAAAAACTGTCTGGCAGCAGAGAGTTTTCCGGAGACAACTAGTTTCGTGAAGTTCTTTACTAGAATGTTTTGATTTTGGGTGTGATGTAACCTTGATGTTATTCGGTTCTGTAGATATTTCGCTTCCTTGTATTATTCAGGTATATCTCCATCCATCCACATGGACATTCTACGCTTTAAAGTCTTGTGAATTTCACTAACACGATTCGATGGAATTCGTTGCAGAATAAGGTGACCCATGCCTGTCGCGATTCGTAAAGCAAGAGGTCTGTCATCCGGACGGTTGACAAAATATTCATACTGGCTGCTCAGTAGCGTTATGAATTTTCTACTTTCGTTACAGTTGGGAAGTTTACATAAGTTGGGTCGCCAGTCAATAATTTCATTGTAAAGCCTATTGTGAAGATCTGCGCGCCCGCGTTCAAACTGAAGGATTTCAGTTTCATCGTTCATGTTGTCCCGCGATTTTTTAGAGGATGGCTCGATCCGTAAAAAGTCTCTATTGTCTACATATATTGTCGTATGCTCAATCGGAATTCTGACATGATTGTGATCTTGTTGATGCGAGGAAATGAACTTCCATATACAGTTTATAGCAGAACAATTTGTGCAAGGTTTATTTGCCCTCGCACATCCACAACCCTTGGATTTGGCGGCTGCGCCATTGCATGAGCAACACTTTAGTGAAGCCGAAGGCACACCCCGGGGCATTGGTAATGTAAATTTACCCAATCCCTGATTTTGAAAATCCGATTTTTTTAGATTGTAATTGTGATGTGTAGAACTTGTAACAGCAATGGTAAACTTGATAATATAGAGGAAAGTTGACAAATTTCCTCCGCTAAGAGAGTTTGAGTACGATTGAATGTTATTTATTGTATGCTTATTACTCTCGCTAAGTTGTTTCTTCAACTTAAGGATATAAATATAGATTAAATAATAATAACAATAAAAATAAAATTTACAATATGTTATATAATGACTTAAATGCTTACTCTGATAAGTTAATTAATAGTAGAAGCTTAAATAAATTAAAGATAAACATTTGGAAAGATTATATATTAGATAAAATTAGAGAGAAAATGAAAATAACAAACAATTATAAAATGAAAGATCAAATTAATAACGAAATGTATACAGAACTTACTAAATTAAAGGATAACTATATAATAACAACTATTGATAAAGCTAGTAATAACTTTGTATTCATATGCAAAAAAGATTTATTGTGATATACTAATGAAAGAGGTTAACTATAATGATTAAAATGTTAACGAAACATATGAAAGTAGTGATTTAAATTTAGAAACAATTATTACAAGTCATTGTTCTATAATGGATAAGAAGGGTATAAAAATTGAATCAGACAATAAAACTATACTATATTATATTGGAATCCAAAATTACATAAAAATCCAATCAAACCTAGGTTCATATGTAGTGCCCATTAAAACAACTTTCTGTTTATATGAATAAAATAATAGAAGTAATTAAAGCACACTTCAAAAATATTGTAGGGTAATCTAAATTAATAATGGTATAAAACACTATATCAGTATTAATTCTACAAAAGAATTTTTAGAACAGACAAAAGGAATAAATTTTCAAAATATAAATACATACGATTTTAGTACTCTTTATACAAATCTAGTTTAGTAGATATTAAAGAAGCGTTAGTAAAATTAATTAATCTTATATTCGGAAAAAGATATACATATATATGTTATAATAATTATAATGCCTATCTAACAAAAATTAAACCATCAAGCGAATCAAAATATATGGATAAAATTGAATTAATAGAATTCTTAAATATTTTGATAAATCAAAATTATTTAAAAGTAGGGACATCTATATTTAGACAAGTAAAAGGTGTTCCAATGGGTGGTAATAGTAGCCAATTATAGCTGACTTGTTTTAAGCTTTATAGAATATGAATTTGTTCATAACTGTGTAAAAACTAAATCTAAACTATATAAATATATGAAATATATGTTTCGATACATTGATGATATATGTGTATTTAATTCTAATAATTTTTATTCAATTAGTGAACAAATTTATCCAGAAAGCCTTATTCTTAACAAAATCAATATTAATGATAAAGAAGGTGTATATCTAGATATGAACATTAAATTAACATTAACTAAAACTACTATTAATTTATATCGTAAAGATGACATATTTAAATTTACAAGAAACATATTTTTGCATGAGCATTCATGCATACCATATAATATAAAATATAATACATTAAATAATGAAATTTTTAGAATTGTAACAATTTGTAACGATATTGGTTTTTTCAAAATCATTTAAATAATTTAATAGATGCATATTTAAAACTAGGCTACTCGATAAATACCATCAAATAGAAAATAGTAAAATATATAAATCAACACAATAATATTAAAAATAAATTTAAAATCATTAGCGGAAAATTTTTATGGATGGATAATAAATAATATACTTTGTATTTGATAAGATACTTGATAGTTTTATCAGAGGAAATACGTCCTTAACACGTTTTTGGCCCCGCTGCTATGTTGGGTAGAGGAGATAGGGGCTGAAACCTGATAGCATAGCAGTTCCTCCTGATGATCTCTAATCTCTAATCCTTATTCTGATACAACGTCTGTTATTTATTAGTCAATTCATAAAAATGACTTTTATTTTAAATTTCAATTTTTTACCTTGATTTAAATTATAAAAAATCTTATAACTCAAATCAGCTAACTGAGTCTACGTATTTAATATAACGATTATTTAATATAATAATTATTTATTTTTTTATTTAATTATTAAATTTTGATTTAGCATTATTATGTTTTGTTTATTTTATAATTATATTAAATACCTAGACTCATTAAGCTGATTTGATTTGCATGTGACTTACACAAGATTTGAAAATACTATATATGTGCAGCTCCGACCGTTGTAAGCTTCATAAGTCCAACCCTATCTAGGAATATAAAGAAACAGATTAATAAACTAAAAATATTTGACCAGTTGTCTTAGTTTCTCTGGCAACGGTGAATCATATTTTGGCATTGAAATCTCTAGTAATAAGAATATATGACTTATACGACGAGATTTCCTCAATCATTGTTGATACCTCGTCAATGATGTCAAACGCAGAATAAGATTGGGTTAAAATAAGAAGCTAAAATTGATACATGAGGATTATGTAAAAATATTATTATTCTAAATATTATTTTAAATAACAACGGATTATTATACTAAATACCTTTAAAAATGAAACTAATGTACACTCGAAGATATAGCGAGTAAATAAACGAGCAAGTAATTCTACATTTATAAGTTGCATTTGGCATTATTATTAACTAGATAGTAAGTATCATTACTCAGTGTGATTCAATAAATTTTTACACTATGCCAAAATCAAATGGAAATGTAAAAAACCTAAACGATATAAAGAATGCATTATACAAACACGCAGTGGAAGCGACAATCTGCAAATAAAGGTATACTTCAAATTATTGTTTAATATCAGTAACTTGAAGTACAAGCATCCCACCTTTATCAGTAATTACTTCAAATTTTACCTTTAAAGTGATTTTTAGTTTAAAATTGTGTAATATTTTATAATTAATATATGAAATTTTCAAAACATTAATTATCTACTTTAATTTTTTAATAATTAAAATTTCCATTGTTTCATAATCAAATCTAATAAATTTTGCTATTAAGAAAGTCAATCGTATTACTAATAGTATTCATTTTATATAAGTTATGTATAATCATACTGGGAAATTATATACTGTTGCTATTTAAAGAACTAAAAAGGAGAAGATAAACTAATATTTTATTTTCAAAAAGGTAATTGCATTTACGTCTAGAACATTTGATCTTAGGATATTCAAAACATTGGTGATTTGATAAAATATACAGCATAATAGTCAAACTATATTTCATAAGCATATTAGATTGATAGGACGTAATATTAAAAACTAAGTTATTTATTTTAGAACATATAATAGAAAGAATAAGTCAATATTATATAAAAAAAATTAGAAATAGAAGATTTTTGGATTAAAACGCTTAATTACATGTACTTATTAAGATTGAATGTCGTGGTACAGGAATGGGCAGAAGTAGTATAGTAAATAATAAGCAACTATATTATAATAATCCGGTTAAACGCAAACCAAGAAGTCATGGCGATAAAAGGAATAGGAAAAATAGAGTTAAACATATTAAAATAGATATGTATATAAATGAACAATTAGAAATATTAAAACATCTTTTAAGAGATAATAAGCTAAACGATCTTTATGTAAAT
Organism: Pomphorhynchus laevis; assembly: GCA_012934845.2. Lineage (NCBI taxonomy): Eukaryota > Metazoa > Acanthocephala > Palaeacanthocephala > Echinorhynchida > Pomphorhynchidae > Pomphorhynchus > Pomphorhynchus laevis. The sequence continues at coordinate 42,380 of WNNJ02001333.1, read as the reverse complement.
ATAAGACGTTTTTCTAAAGATATCATATGTATAATAAATCAAAGATTAATTAACGATTGTGATAGACTAAGTTGTATAATAGACAGTTATTGTAATACAAAATACTATATTCGTACAATAAATGTAAATAATAACAATAGAAAATATACATTGACCATAAACTTCATTAATAAATGTATAAATAACATAAATATAGATAGATTCGTAGATAATAAAGTATAGGAATTATAGGATCATATTTAAGTAAACACATTCCTTAAATAAGTTATAAACTGTTACCGACATTAGGAAGAAAAATTTGTAATTATAATAAATATTTAAAATCAAATATGTAACGATAATATTAGAAACATTATAGAAACTGAATGCAATTGCAAAAATCTTAATTTTGATAAAATAAATGAAAGTACTCATCAACTAGAATTAATGGAAAATAGTGAATTAAGGAAAATGCTATCAAAAGGGTATAAAAATAAAATTTACAATTCGTTATATGACTTGAATTCTTACTTTGGTAAGCTGATTAAAAGCGAAAACTTAAATACACCTAAAAAATGAGAGAGTTTATATATTTGATGAAATAAAAAACAAACAATTATAAAAAGAAAAAATAAAGATATGAATAAGAACTTACGAAATTATAGGATAACTATATAATAACTTTTGATAAATATGGTAATAATTTTGTCTTCTAATGCAAAAGCTTTATTATGATATATTGATGAAAAAATTAATTATAACGATTTAAATGTTAACGCAACATATAAACGTATCGATTTGAGTTTAGAAACACTTAATATAAGTCGCTGTTCTATTACGGATAAAAATGTATAAAGATGTAATCAGATAAAACTATACCTATATTTTATTGGTTCCAATGGGTAGTTAAAAGGTTTTCTAATGGGTGGTTATTGTAGACCAATTATAGATGATTTATTTTTAAGCTTTATAGAATATGAATTTGCTCATAACTGTGTAAAAACTAAATCTAAACTATATAAATATATGAAATATATGTTTCAATATATTGATGTATTTAATATATTGATGTATTGATATATTGTATATATTGATGTATTGTAAAAATATATGTTTCGATATATTGGTGTATTTCGATATACTGTTTCGATATATTTACGAGAAACATATTTTTGCATGAGCATTCATGCATACTATATAATATAAAATATAATACATGAAATAATGAAATTTTAAGAATTGCAACAATATGTAATGATATTGGCTTTCCTTATTGCTCGTCCAGGACAGGTGTACTGTTTTTGTGTATTTTGGGAGAAAATAGAGCTTACTTGGTCGTAGTTTATTGACAATGATCGTCTTAATGAATGTAACATCATCAAAGATTTCTTTGATCTTGTTTTCAACATCTATCTTTGATCTTTGTATTTCTTTCGAAATTTTTTTGGTAGGAGTTGCTTGATAATTGACTATGATTGTTTGTTAACAATTTGTTCGCTAACATTAGCAAACAAATTGACAATGAATTAATCAAGAATCAATAAAGTATAGGAATAATAGGATCATATTTAAGTAAACACATTCCTTAATCTTGGACGTAAATAGCTTATACACTTCAATTAGTCAAAAACGGTATAACATGTGTCAAAGAACAGTTAATCATAGATAAAATAGATGATGATTACTCTGAACAAATCAGCGAACTCCTACGACTGGTTCTATCAAACAATATATTTGAAGTCGAAGGACAGACGTACGAGCAAATGAAAGGCACCGCAATGAATAGCCCGGTTTCACTCGCTTATGCTGGCCTGTATGCCGCAAATATATAAGATAGGCACTTTGCCAGCCAAACAAACCCTACCAACATCGTGGCTACTGTACATTGACGACGTGTTTCTTGTATGGGATCGTGGACGTGACAAATTAGATTAATTCATACAAAATTTGAATAAATTCAACGAATTAAAGTTCACAATTTCTTAACCATACAATGAAAAAATTACATTTCTGGACGTAGATATCTACAAAGATCCTTCAGACATATGGCAAACGACACTACACCTAAGTTTGATGGAATTATTTCTATCAATCATTCACGCCAGCAGTGATCATGTACACAAAATAAAATATCGCTATATTCGTGATATATTGTCGTCAACAAGATTTGAAGCTACCCAACAAAATATCAGCCGAGCAAGCAATACACCACGCTGCAAATGTTGTCAACAAATGAATAATCAAGATGCTTTGCGAGCTTGAAAACTGGATCCACGTACAGAGTTTAGGGACAACTCAACTACAGCATGGAATGCTGTGTATACCAATACGAGTGTACATGCTGTAAGGTTAAATATGTGGGGCAGATGGGTTCAGCCTTAAACATAAGGGCAAATAATAGGCGAGCAGACATTTAAGCTAAACGAGTAAACAATGACGGTGCAGTTAGGCACATGATCGAGAAACACAATCACATTATGACTTCAATCCTGATAGCTCAAACAGCATACATTAATTTAAGAAAGTATCTCGAAAAGGTGCTAATTCTTTAGTGTCAATATGAACGTAATTGTTTTATAAAAGACCTGTAATCAGGGCAAATTTTCGTTTTGTTTTTCACTGAAGGAGGGTAGTAAAGCCCGAATGCTTCGAAATAAAATATATCCCTTTGTTGCTCGATTTGATTTTATTCTCTAATATTATAAAGTATTGTATTACACACAATTCCGAGTAATTTCGATATGACATCGAGCACAAATATATATAGTCTTGCTACAGCTCGCTTTTATGATAACCTATAATAGAAATTGATTTGCTAAATATGTTTGATTTTGATTAAGTTTAACTCCTTAGCAAAATGTAATCATGATAAATAGGTAATCTCGAAATGAGTAAACACCAAATTGTTTATGTAGATTAGTCATGTCTAAACCCGATCTATATATCAGGTTGTTTAGATAGCATTTTCACATTTATTACATAGCTGAATATACTTATCATTCAGACATTTTTTTGTACATTTTTTTATACATAATAATCATTGTTGTGCCTCGTTATTTTGTTAAGATTGAAGAGCAATTAAAAAGGGAATGCAAAAAATAAAAAATAATCACAATGAATATATTGTTATATATTATGTAACAATATATAATATTTATTATATATTGTATATATTATATACAATATACTATATATACAATATATAGTATATATATATTGTTATATATTATTATATATTGTTAAATCATAACTGCACGATACAAAACCTATAATTCAAATACATTTTAATACTGTTTGAGTGAAGCTGAGCAATTTACCAAGTAATCGGAATTAAGGAGTATAGCTGTAGAATGGAACCTAGGCGTGTAGAACTATTTATTTCAATATTTCAGTGACTGATGTCATCATCACGATCAAATTGTTTTACACAAGAAATGTAATGTACTGAGCAATTTTACAATTTAACCCATATATATGCGTATTTTTAAGAAACATAGATTATTCTTTTTGATCTACTATACCATAACTACGTACCTAAATATTTTTAATAAATAACATAATCTGTTTGCTTGATTTTTAAGCAAGTTTAATGATTGTTTTACTTTTCCGTATAACGTAGAATTATAAAAAATTATCATCAAAATATTATTAAAATATTAAATTTACAATATATAAATCAACAAAATATTATTAAAATTTATTTAAACTATTAAGCGAAAATTTTTTATGGATGGATAATAAACAATATGCTTTATATTAGAATAAGGTACACCAAATAATCAAATTTAATGAGAGGAAGTACGCCAGCAGCATGTATTTGGCCCCACGCCATGTTGGGTTGAGGAATGGGGGATGAAACCTGAGAGCATTTCTGTTCCTTCAGTGACCTCTAATCCTTATTATGATACAACATATGTTAGTTATTAGTCAATTCATAAAAATTGACTTTTATTTTAAATTCCAATTTTAAATTTTAACTTGATATAAATATAAATTGTATAAAATCTTTTATAATTATTTAATATTTATCTTTATTATATATATCTTCTTTCAGGCAAACAATAGTATTAAATATTTTATATTATACTTTATAGTATATATAGTATAAAATACGTAGGCTTTGTTATTTGATCTGATTGATTATAGCCGTTCAAGTAACATTTTTGTCGCTATGGATCTTCACACGGATAATCATATACAATTTCATATTAAAGAAAGTCAGCAAATATTCGTGGATTAGCTGACATAACATTTTAGTTTAAATACTCAAAATTACTAGGCTTCTTAGCACTTATTGTGATTAAAAAAAGGGATTTATTTTAACGTGGCAAATGCGTGCCAGCGCACGCTTACATGACCACAACAAAACAAGACTGTGAATCAGGTGTCGAGAAGGTGTGAACGGAGGAGGTGTTTGAATGTGATAAAGGAGGGAGCGCGGCGGACGTCGAGAGGGAGTTGATTCCAGGCGAGTGAGGCGGCGACGAGGAAGGATCGGAGACCGTAGTTGTTGGAGTAATTAGGAACGTGGAGTAAGAGGATATGACAGGAACGAAGCGATAGCGAGGTGGGGCGAGTATCGTCTAAGAAAGGAAGGTTGATGAACGATGGGGAGCCGACAGCGATGAGACGAAAGGTAACGAGAAGAAGGCGGAGTTTGATGCGGATGTGGATGGTGGGCCAGGAGAGTTGGGCAAAATATGTGGATGTGTGGTCGAAGCGACGGAGACGAAAGAGCACTCGAACGGCGGTGTTGATTATTCGTTGTAGGGGTAGGATGATGGATTTTGGAGAATTGGCGAAAAGGCTAAGGCAGTAATCGATTTTAGGGAAAAGAAGCGATGAAAGAAGAGACATACAAGAACGGAAGTCGAGAAGGGTGCGGATACGGCGGATGTCACGGAGAATTAAGTTAGACGAGCGGACCTTGTCACGGACGAAGGGTTTAAGGGAAAGGTGATCATCGAAATGGAAACCTAAGAAAGTGAGATTGTGTACTATGGGGATAATCGATGAGGCAAAAGATACTAGGAGGAGATATGTTTGGTTTACGGGGGAGGCTCCACATTATTTTGGACTTTTCGGGGTTTAGAACGAGATGGAGATTGGAGAGACGTTTGTAGATAGAAGAAAGACAGTTGGAGGCAGAAATGCCGATATCGTGTATGCGATGTGCGGGTGCATGAGCATAGATGAGGATGTCATCGGCGTATTGCATGACGTTAAAGGAGTAAGGTTTGATAAACGGAGAGAGATCGCCAAGCAAAAGAGAGAAAAGCAGGGGACCTAGGACTGAACCTTGTGGAACCCCGCAAAAAATAGGGATGGGAGGGGAGGATGATGAATTAGAACAGACGCGAAAGGAACGGTCTGATAGATATGAGGCAAACCATGCTACGGAGGAGGAAGAAAAGCCGTAATCATAACGAAGGCGAGAAAGGAGGACGGAGTGGTCGACAATGTTGAATGCGGAGGAGAGGTCGAAAGAAATGAGAACACTATATAGAGCCTTGTCTCGAGAAATGAGTAAGTCGTTGTACACTTTTATGCATGCGATTTCTGTCGAGTGATTAGAGCGGAAAGCGGATTGGAAAGGAGGGTACAGATTGGATGAGGAGAGATAAGCGTTGATTTGTATTAAGATGAGGCGTTCTAAGAGCTTAGAAAGAGTAGGGAGTAGTGAAATGGGGCGATAGCTAGAAGGAAGGGAGGGGTCGAGCGATTGTTTCTTAAGGAGGGGACGAACGATTGCAGATTTCCAGTGTGAAGGGAAGATACGACTGCGGATGGACGAGTTAAACAAGGTTGTGAGAAATGGGGATATCGATGAGCATATAGATTTTAATATGTGGGTAGGCAGGGGATCGGCAGGTGAGGTTTTGTTGGGCAAGGACATGAGGACAGATGATACTTCTGTAGGTGATACAGGGAGAAGATGAAAGAGTTCCGGAAGGATGAGTGTAGACTGGGCAGAGTGGGATAGGATGGAGACCGGGGTGTGAGAGAGCAGCGTGGATACTTTAGTCTGGAGAAATGACGAATAATCATTAGCATTGATGTTGCAAGGCGTAGAGGAACGAGCTAGGATTGAGTTAAAAGTATGCCAGAGAGTCTTAGAGTTGAATGAAGTGATGATTTTATGCTGCCAGAAGGAGTTGCATTTGGTACGTAGTAGGTGGAGATGAGACCGGCGAAGAGCAAGATAGGAATCACGGAAAGACGGAGTGATCGAGTGTAAATCGCGTCTGAGAGCGGTGATAGACTCTCAAAGCATGGCGGAGTCGACGCTTTGAGAGTAGGCATTGGATGTCAAACCATGGGGCACGGTGCAAGCGACGGTGTGGGTGAGATTTGAAGGGCAAGAGAATATCGAGAGTGGATGTGAGTTCAGAGTCGAAAAGAAAGGCGAGATCGTGAGGAGATGAATATGTTATTGTGGGTAATGATAGAGACGATTTGAGTAAGGCAGAGCGGAGAAGGGAGAGGTCAAGATTTCTCCAAGGGCGACGTAGGATTGTAGGTGTGTGAGGAGGGGTGTGGTTGCGAGCGAGATCAAGGGTGATAAGAAAGTGATCGGATAGACCAGGATCAGAGATGGACAGTGAGGTGTGGGCAGCAAAATGATCGGGGACAGCGATGATGTCGAGTGCCCCGCCAAGTATATGTGTGGGGGCAGTGGAGATTAGTTTGTAATTGTAGTTGGATAGAATGTTGATGAATCGGATGGAATCTGTTAAAGAGGGGCGGTCTAGGCGGATATTGAAGTCGCCTAGAACGAGTGAAGGGATTGAGGACAAAGAACAATGGGAAAGGAGGTCAGCAAGTTCGGTAAAAAATAAGGCTGCAGGAGCTGATGAACCAGGACGGTATATAATGGCAAGATCTAGAGTGATCGGGTTAGAATAACGACAAGTGAGCAATTCAAAAGAGCAAGGACTGAAAGGGGTATTGATTTTGCGAAGAGACGCTGGGTGACGCGCGAATGCGACGATGCCGCCATGATTAGAGAATTTAGAAGGGCATGAGCTGAGGGGGCGGGCGGATTCGACTAGGGAGCAACCGGCAGAGAGCAGACGGCGAATGGAAAGGTCGTCGGAATCTGAGTGCCAGGATTCGGTGAGGCAGAAGAGATCGATGGATTGCTTGGTGAATAGGTTGAGGATAAGATCGGATTTATTGAGAATAGATCTAGTGTTGAGGAAACCGAGGCGGAAACCGTGTGCTGTGGCGAAAGAGACTAGTGGAGAAGACACATAGGAGAGATGGAGCGCCATCGAATTTTTGGACGGGTGTGGACAACTTGAAAATTTCCGTCTATGTTTCGGATGGCGAGTGATGTTTCGCCGTTTTCCTCGCGACGGCGTTTTTCGATGCAGGCTGAAGAGATTTGAGCGATTTCGGAAGGGGCGCGATCGGGGAAAATTCGAGTGGTTGAAGATGACATGAGTTTGAATCGTTGAGAGAGGACAGAAGACGCGTGAGAGCGATGCTTGAAAACAATTTTTAGGAGAGGGGGCTGGGAAGGATTAGATTGAGAAGATTTGTTTAGACGGATGAATGCGACAGGAGAAATGTCCTTGAAAAAGGATGGTTTATCCGCAGGAACAATAGACGAGAGGATGGATCTGAAGGCGGAAACATCGTGGTCCAGACGTGCTTGTGGAGATAAGGAGTTAGAAGGCGTGATATTAGTGACAATGACGCAACGATCGCGAGAAGCAAAGCGCTTCCGTAAAGGAGGACGACTGACGTGAGTAGGTGAGATCACGATAGAAGAGCTGGTAGTTGATGATTTGGAGGGATTTGGTTTGACGACGGGAGACATAGAGGATAATGATAATAAAGAGGGTGGCAAGCGATGTGAGGAAAGGTTATGAGTGGAAGGATAGTGGAGGTTGGTGGAGGTGATTTTGATTGATGGATGCAAGTTATTGAGAAACGAGACAGGAAGGACGGGACGTGGGGTGTCGGGGAGTGAAAATACATTAGTTGTAACAATTTGCGGCTCCGTCACTGTCTCAGTAGATTTATCATAAACTTGACAAAATCCATCTTGCTGCGATACAATTTGCGGCTCCTTTACTGTCTCAGTAGATTTATCAGAAATTTGAGAAATTCGATCATGCTGCGATGCCATTTCCAATTGCTCTAAGCGTTTTATTAACAAGTTGATTTGTTTCGCCGCACAGAATCCGCAGTAGAACGGTGGCCCGCCGCAAGTTTCCTGACCCAAAGCACAATTATGTGTTAATGATGTCCAGATTTGACAGCCGCTAGCGGAGCATTCCACTTGTATGTTCTCGAGCTTGCCGGTTTTATCGGTATCAACAGAGACTGCTCGCTTGGCTTTTGGTAGATTTTTCTTCTTGGCTCCCATTAACTGTAGGTTGCGATAGTTTACAATTTTTAAAACTGCGCTCCTTGTTGTGTGTTTAAGCTGTTTAAATTTTTTGTTTGTGTATTTATGCTGTTAAAATTTTTCGTTGAGCGGAGCGAGTCAATTGTATGTTTATAAGAAACCAAATTTTTTTATATCAATATCAACTATTAAAAAATATATATTATCTGCATTGAGAATTAGGTTGTTAAATAAATCTGCTGACAAACTAAATAAAAATTAAATGCAAAATAGTTTTCAATGCAGACATCTTCAACAGTGTGATTTATTCTAAACCATAAATTATTCCAGATTACATTCGAAAATTTGCTTTAATGAAGATCGACAACCATGCTAAGTCACCAAAGACAATAATAAGTAGAATAGGTACCTAAAAGAATAATAGCAGCACATGAGAAAATTACAATCGTCAACGTGCAGGGTAACATTTTACAAATTAGCTTTTAGCTCTTTCTTAATATTGGTATTCTAAGATTGATTTCATATTATATTGTTTGATCTATTCTTTTAGATATCCAAGTTTTTAACCACGGTCTCAAAACAAAAAATTTAATGTATTTTAGATAAAATATTAATAATTTGAAAAAAGCCAAGATGGAAATACATTTCACATAAACACTATATTTCAATGGTTGCTGTCAGGTTGTACAAGTTTATCAAATTCCAAAAATATGGCTCTTTGTACAAAATTACCATTCATGTGTCTCGTTATTTCGTTAAGGTTGAACAGCAATTAAAATCAGAAAGGAAAAGCAAAAAAAATGCGCACAATAAAAATAAGCAAAACAAATACAGAAATAAAACATGATTAAGAGATACAAACAAAAAATGCATTAAACATAAAATAGTATTTCGCAGCAGCTTAGTATAATTTACTTTTTGAGCGGGCTTAACGAACCCAGGATTCAGAATTAATATATTTTAATTTTCTTTCTGTTTTATTGTCTCTGAGAATTTTTTATTTTAAGTTTTCTACAATTTTTATGTTTGCTTGTATCTCTTGATCATGTTTTGTGCTTCTGTATCTAATTTTCTTTGTTTCATTGTATTTTTAAAAATTTTTATTTTCCTTTTTAATTTTTAATTGTTGTTTAACCTCAACGAAACAACGAGGCAAATCAATGTTTATTATTTATAAAGCATATTTTTGCAATTTGTAAAACTTGTAAAGACTGACGATGATGGCAACAGCATTCGAAATATAGTGTTTCTGGAAAATTTATTGTCTCCTTAGTTCTTTTGAAATTATTAACAACGTAGCAAGAAGAGGCTTTAATGAATTGTACACTAAAATATTATTAAACAATATACTAATCAGTAAAACTTATTTGTTCAGTCACCACAATATTCATATCTAGATGCATATTCTGCTTTATTTATATTATCTGTAAATAATTATTGGTGCTGGATCAAAGGAAAGAAGAAATTATTTTTGACATTTCGCTAACTATACTGTTAGCATCTTCAGAAAAATAAACAATTTTCTGAAGATGCTATTAGAAGTTAGCGAAATATCAATAAAACATGTTCCTATTTTCCTATATTCGAACAATATAAATATATGAAATATATGTTTCGATACATTGATGATATATGTGTATTTAATTCTAATAATTTTTATTCAATTAGTGAGCACATTTATCCAGAAAGCCTTATTCTTAACAAAACCAATATTAATGATAAAGAAGGTGTAAATCTAGATATGAACATTAAATTAACATTAACTAAAACTACTATTAATTTATATCGTAAAGATGACATATTTAAATTTACAAGAAACATATTTTTGCATGAGCATTCATGCATACCATATAATATAAAGTTATTAATTAAAGTTATCAATTAAAGTCAATTAAAGTTAAGGATCAACGTCTGTTATTTATCAGTCAATTCATAAAAATGACGTTTATTTTAAATTTTATTTTTTATTTTTTATTTTTATTTTTATTTTTTAACTTGATTTAAATTATAGAAAATCTAAAAACAATTATTAATTTTATTATTTAATTATTAAATTTTGATTTAGCATTATTATGTTTTGTTTATTTTATAATTATATAACAATACGTAGACTCAGTTAGCTAATTTAATTCTTTGATCCAGCTCCAATAATTATTTATCAATAATATATCAATATCAACTATTAAAAATATATATTATCTGCATTGAGAATTAGGTTGTTAAATAAATCTGCTGACAAACTAAATAAAAATTACTACAGTAAATACACAGAAATCATCAATTTAATGATGATCAATTATAAAAATATATTATAAAGATATAAATTATAAAAATAAATATAATTATAAATAAATTATAATTATAAATAAATATAATTATAATTATAAATTATTAAACAAATTATAAAAATATATTTCGTTTAATTTAGATGATTTAAAGGTAGGTGTGTCAAATTACGATTCGTAAGCATGTAGTAGCAATTCATTATTCCTGCTGATTTTACTGAGAAGCATATCACGTATTTGTATAAAAAACATTATTATTTCTATTAATTATTTGTTCCCTGATATTTTTATTAACACATTTCAATTAAATATTTACAATATTATCGTGACTGTTAGGGTAAATTAAAATTAACATTTCAAATTCCAAGATCTTGATAATTGTTATTACTAATTTTATTTATAAATAGGTTTATACGTATTGTGAAGATATTTTTCTTGTAATTACTTGTTCCCAAATTATGTGATATATTTTTATTGTGATTGATGCAAATAACCATGTTGATGATAACAATCGTTTAATAATTAATTATTTTTGACAATTGAATCGCTAAAACATTTGACCTTTAGACCAAGGTTAAAACTTGGATAACACTCTTGATCTCAATTATTATAAAGTATTTAGTAACAACTTTAACTGATAATGTTGAAACTGAAAAAACGGGAATCACATAATTGTAAATGCTTATTTTACATCTACTTAGTTCATTGGAGCATTAATATATGATGGCAGTAGTAATGGCCAAAATATTTACACCGTAGGATAAAGTTGTAGGAAAGATAAGTATACCAATTTAATAAATGATAAGTGTTGAAAGCTAATTAGAATATCTAGACGGCGTAAATTTGGACTGAAGATCGTGCCGGCTGTATTGAAAATGTGGCTATTGCTGATTACGATATAGATTTAAAAATATTCATGATATTTTTTGCCAAATAGCAACGATCATTTTTAGTAAAACTATTAACTGTGAAAACAGTTATTTTGCTATGTTTGTGAGTTGGTGATAACGAAGTAGCAGTTGCACATTCTTTATTATCACTTTCAAGCATTATAGTGCCGGAATTAGTGAATATTAATGCCATAATACAAAGTATTACCGACAGCAGCTGTACTAACTGCGGTATTATAGCATTAATACTACCATTGTAATTTTCACTTTATTCTATTGCCGTTTAATGAATACCAATCGTGCATGTTTCTACTTTGAAATTTAACTTTTAATTTCTAATTTTAGTTTCTACTTTGATACTTTCGTATTTATAAAAAATATTTAAACAAAATAAAGTAATGTCAAATAATTTTGTCATACTTTGCTAAATAAAGCACTTTGCTTGTTGCTTGCCAAATAAACGCCTTTTTTGTATTTCATTTCGATAAAATGAAATAATATTTTTTTTTCGTTTATTAAAAATAAACAGGTGCTAACCTTAACTTAATCATATTATTTTCTACTATTTTAGACTGTTTTGTTGTTAATAGTTGAATAGTAGTTAAATAATTTGCTCATTTTGTGAAACTAATTGCTGATTTAGTCAGTTATTAAGGATCAATTAAAGTTGCTGCTCAGTTTTAGATAGAATTCAAAATATGTCTATTGAAGCTTGGTTTATGGAAATGCTTACAGATGTTATGAAGGCTTATCCTGCAGAAGAAGAATATTTTCCAATACTTTGTAGACAAACGGGTTTCAGACTTACTTCTCATGCAAACATGTCTTTTCTAATTGCAAGGATGGCATTCATAGCTGTATTGCGAGCAATAAATCTGGGGGCGACAATCGGTGTGATGATCACATCTTCAGATGGACCATGGCAACACGACGGAATAGTATTAATCGATTCAGATGGACGTCTTATGCCACCACCGTGGGTACAGTTAACCGAAATTATACTTAACTGTAAAGATCGATTTGACGTCGGATTCTATTATTTACTGTTACAACAGCTACGTAGTGGACCTGTGAATGAATACACGTATTACTTTTCTAATCCAAAGTTCGCTAATCTCGACGCACATCTGCTTCAAGTTGCTGAGCTTCCCGAATGTCAACGATCACTACCAAAATCACAACTATTTTCTAACCAGGCCGTTATTGACCGTCGTCACATGGCAGCTGTACTAATCGGTTACGACACAAGACCAAATAATCACGTGTATGCACAAACTATTTCTAATGTGTGTTCAATGTATTCAGTTCATAACCATTGCGTCGGCTTCACATCATTGCCAGGATTAAGCTATCTTGTAAGATCGAGAAACGGCCGATTTTATGGATGCCCGAATAATCCATCATTAGACAGATACCTCATCGAGATGAGAACTTCATTCAAGCGCCTATTATTGGCAGCTGAGGTTAGATATCAACTTAGACAAAACAGTGATAACCCATTTACACTATCTCAGGCCATTCTACACTGGTCATCGACATCTGACGACGAAATCGAACCGTTATACACGAACAAAACCAATGACATATGCATAGATTGCGGTAATGGAATGGTTGCCCCGTTTATAACCACACTGTTAGAAGAAGTCCAATCATGTTATAGCCATTTCAACTATTTGCTAGTAAATACACTATCAAATAAACTTTATTCTAAAGATTTTTTAATAAATCAACCGGCAATCATTATCGATAAATCTCCCAGAACATCTCGACTGCCAGCCAATATCGAACTTGCATTTACGAACACTGAAGAAACTAATAAGGTTGTCATTAGCTTGTTGCGAAATTGCGGCGCACAATTTATAGCAGATCGGCGTAGACTACCAGACTATAACGAAGAACAACACCATCCATTCGAAGGTTTATACGCTTCAATCAAATCAGATTACTGCTATTCGTTTGATGGAGACGGAGATCGCCTTGCCATATATTATGAACTACATGGGAACAGAAGACAACAGTCAATTAAACTTTTAGACGGCACTTATATCTCAATTTTGTTTGCATCATTTATAAAATCTCAGTTTGCAGACATTCAAGCGTTTCCTGGCGTAAAAATTGCTATTGTTCAGAATTCATGTGCGAACAGTGCAAGCGCAGATTATATCCGGAATGCATTAAATGTGAGTGTAGTACAAAACACTGATCCCATATTGCAAATGATAGAAGTAGCGAGTGTATTTGATGTTGGTATATATTTTACAATTAACGGTCATGGTAACGTAATATTTCACGACCGAATCAAAGAAGAACTTACATCATTGCATAATTTTCTTAATGGTCAACTAAGCCCAGAACAGTTTATTGATTCGAGGATGAATGAATGGTATTATAATCTTTTTGAATTGTATCCGAATTCCGATTACAGTTACTACACAAAAGATTTAGAAGCATGCAGCGCGTTGAGGAAACTTCTACAGCTTCTAAATCAGCCATTAAGTGATGCAATCCGCAATTTTTTTGCAATTGAATTTATCTTGTCGTTTGAGAATCGATATTTACGAGATTATGATAATTTTTACACCGAGGTTCCTTCTACTAAGATGGCGTGGCGACCTGATTCTGACCTGCCTCTAAATTTGGCTCAGGGAAATTTACCTGTCGAAATAGAAACGCGCTTAGACAAAATAATTGAAGAGTCAACTCTTATTGATGAAGCAAAGCTAATTGAAACCCGACTACTTAAGTTTCTGTTAAAAGCGGGGACAAGGAATCCACCTGATCTACGTGACAACGATTTGTCACCAAGAGAAAAAATGCTTCTATATGATATGCAGGAAGCGGCAACAAATTATAGGCAGATGGGTCTAAATGATTATCCGTGTATACACTTAGCTGCCACGTTGAAGCAATGGTCACCGAAATATAAGTGCATATCTCTTTGCGGTCTAATGTATTGTATTAGTCTTGTAATAAAAATAATGAATGATCCTAAGATGCGTATTGTCGTGTGCCCAGATGACTATGACTGTTTTGTACAAATATATGTTGAAAGTGAACAAATATCTATCGCAACTGCGACTGCTGAATCAATTACATTGTTGTTTAGATTTCATGTACGACTATCTAGTCTGAACATAAATAATTATTGCGATTACAATACGTTACAATTTCCTCCCAGCAATAAAAGACCGTTTGTAAGTTATGGTGCAGAACGATTCTCACTTGCTTATGCTTATATTACAAGGTCAGGAGCTAAATCATTACGGTTATCATCAACTAGTGATGATTATTCTTCTTCGTCTTCTAGTGATTATTCTAGTTCCAATAAACAAAGCACAGGATTTTTAGACAGACCCGATTATCATAGTGGGCAAGAGGATACTGTTGTCACTATTGAGGAATCGTCATCCACATTACCACGGCCACCAACACCACCACCAATATCAGAATTACCTCAATATCATATTTTTAATTTAGATGACATACATATAATCACTGGTTTTAATAGCAAATATGACGATAAGCATTACCCGAGTGATTGTCAATATAAAGAACGACAGCCATGCTGTAAATTAAAAGAATCTAAGTTAACAGTAAGAAATCCTTTCTACATCGACCATGCATTTGCTAAAGATGATCCAGTTTATAGTAGTCAAACAGTTGACTTTGATTATAGTACAGGTAAGTGTGGCATAGTTACTGAAACTATTCCAGTATTTGAACATTTTTCGGATAGAACTATGCTATCACCATCACAAAAATCATTAGCTAAAAGAAAAAAACAGTATCATTCGTATAGAAATAAAAGAAACTTAATTGCTACCACCGTCACTAACATTCTATCAGCAACAGACTCTGATCAATATAGCAAAAAAACGACGAAAACATCGTCACTTGATACCACAACGAACGGAAAAAAGAATAGTAGAAAAACGCCGAAATCAGACGAATCACATGATTCTACCTCTTCTTACGACCTTCGTCTACTTTCAGATTCTAGTTGGAGGAACTCGAATTCGTTTAGGAGTATACGGACTAATGATGATACTTCTCGAAGCGATTCTTCAACAGCAACAATAACACACAAATTCTATTCACCATTACGACAACGACAACGGAGATATTGTGCCGCTAAGTCTAAAATATTTAAGAAATTCGATACTAATGACCTGGAAGTTCATTTAGGTTGTACTAAGAAATATAGCTATTTGCCTGGTTTGTTCCCATATTTTATTGTGGATTCAATTGATAAATTGCGCCCTGAAGAGTGGATAGTAGAACGAGACGTTTCATTTATAAGGTATGGAGTTCAGCTAATGCATATAGATTCGTTTAACTTCACACTAGAATCTGATCGAACACTTGATCGAGCACATATCCAACGTTATTCTGGTTCAAACTATGCCAGTAACATTGGATCTGGTGTTAACAATGTTAATACTTATGGTTATAGAAAACAAAATACGTATTTGTCGGTACCACATCACTATATAAGCTCTTCACAAACCACTTCGCCAATTTCTGAATCATCACCCCCTTCTTCTTCATTATCAGCAAGGACAGCAACACCATCAACTTCAGAAATAACGCGATCATTACCGTCTTCATCGTCAACTTCTTTGTCACTATCGTCGCTATCCTCATCAGCACTGTCGTTTTTATCATCAATATCTTCGTCGTTGCGTCGGTCTTCGTCCATTCCAAAAGACAACTCGTCATATGATAATGACCAACTTACAAATTCCTCCCAAATGTACCCTGTTGTTTACCACCAAAAATCCGAAAACGGTGATAATAGCAATTTAATACTACAACCTCAGCATCGATTCGTTCCGAAAGTCGTTAATACTTCTCATTCATCTTACGAAAGAAGTACAGACCAATTATGCGCAATACTTGCAAATGACGATGCATTGTTGACAGCTTGTAATATTTTATTGTCACATCATATAACGATCCTATCCGATCAGATTAGGGTTGTAGCTTCTAGAGTCAATCAATCAGTGTGCCCATCACATTATAGATTAATAAACTCGAACGCCATTGCAGAAGTAGTGCGGCAGTCACGGACATAGTTTACATGAAAATATCATAAATATTTAAAACAACAATCAAAAGTAACTAACACAATATGAACACTATATTGATCATGGTGTACAAGATATCGATCCCGTTTCACCTTCCTTATCTTCGCTATTAATTGTTTTTATTGTCAAAAAACGGTCCCTTCTAATTTGCTACAAGAGTGTTATGGTAGATATTAATAATTACATATCGACTAAAACAGACTATACATTAATGGCAACATATTCTCTAGTTTGTAGTATTTGATATATTTCTTTATGTTCTGTAATTATATCGATTTAAACAAGAAACTAATCATTTGCAATTGTACTGCGTTTAAAAGCACAACAGATTATTATTTTTAATTCTAACGACTTCTATTCTGTTTTACACATTTCTAAATTGCCCGATAAAATCTTAAGTTTGCTTATGCTTCAATTATTGACGATTGCCATTTTATTAATAAAATATAAATATATTGAAAATATAAATATTTTTAGCATAATATTTTCAAATACATAATAGATAAAAATAGAATTAAAATAGATAACCAACCTGTTAGATTTTGGATATTTTTATAAATAGATAAGATATAATATGTGGTGATTCTTAAACATTTATATTGATTGCTTATGCAAGTCGTATTTTATTTTAAATCCAAATATTACTTGCCATTTTACTATATTATATCTTATTTTAGCTGTTGTCATCGACAAAAAGTCGTGCTTTTTATCTAGAAGAATGTAATAAAGATAAGATTAAGGAAATTATTGAGATTAATAGCACATATGCATTCATTTGACGATATAAATTGCCTAACTTATGCTTGAGATATTAACAAAATGTTGCCATACACATTTTAATGTCTCGTTTAATATCATAAATTATATCATTTCTCATTCAAAATCGAAAATGTAGTAATTGTTGTCCTTTAAATCAAAATGTAGTCTATCAAATACAGTTTATAGGATGTGAAGATACATGTGCTGGCAGAATCAAAATTGAAACTAAAAGTTGACCTTTCAGGTTGACCTTTTATACGTCTCCAATAATATTATATTGAGGAGTTTTCGTCACGTCCTCAAAATTTGCATTTATAATGTTTTAGGATTTTATTTTGATGAAAATAACTACTGTCAAGTGTAGATTTCATAATATAAACATCAATAAGCTCAAAATAGAATAACAGTCTACTTTTATATTAATCATGTCCGTTGACACATAAATTAAGACAACGTTTATTTATGATAAATTCTTCCAGCCATATTTTTACTATATTAATTAATTTTAATTTTTGACTTTGGTAGTTTAATTATAAAAATAAATAACATTATTGACATCTAAAACAAACTTTAGCGATTAACTGCATATTACAATTCTATGATTATTTCAAGAGTTATGGTGCTTAATGATAAAAATCCACGCACACATCAATTCTGAATATAAAACTGTAGATATAAGAATTATTTTTTCAACATTGGAATACATGCAACAGGTCACTTGCCGATGCAGTTAAAAAATAAATAATAAATAATGCGCATTTCATTTGTCAAAATTAACAAAGCATCAAACTAATGCTTCTTGTTCCGTGCATATTTAATCAAAAGCTGTTCAATTTGCATATGTTAAAAATTTCTATGAATAAATAAGAAACAATCATATTTATTTATCACTGCAAATACATGTGAACGAAAATATTTTTTATCTAAATATCGTTCGAATTTGGTGCAAATTGCGTTAACATGTCTGAGGTTTCAAAGAGTTTGGAATATTGCAATTTTTCAGCGAAATCTGCAGATTTGCAAGGTATAGTATGCAATTCTTTTGGTAATGACCTTGGACAGAACCAGGTTAGTAATATTTTTGTCTCAGAAAAAAACGTGGAGGAGGAGTACCTCCCTCCTGTTCTTAAATTAGCGCATTTATGTGTAATTCATTCTTCTAAACCTATACAAAAACATGCACTTTTTAGTATGTTTCTACGTGATTTCGCCTTTGGCAACAAGAATAGAGTTCTCTTAATTCAGTAAAAACCCTTGAGAACTCCTTATGGGTGTCATTCGCAAACGCTGCAATTCTTGAGGAATTCTATAAATATTTCAATACTAACCTATCGACATTGGGGACGATTTCCCTATTGCAGTTGAAGTGTACTGTGAAGATCTCGAATTATCCTTCGTTTATTTCTTAAATTATGTAGAGCAGCTCAAGGAACAATATAAATTATCGACCATTAGGCAGGTACTGGGTAAGGGAGGACCCTCTCCTAGTAGCCTTTGTCGAAACCGAATTAGATAATGGACATCTTCTTGCTTCAGCAGCTATTAACCCATTTATATGTTTTAACAGATGAGTTATTAAAGACCCTCTGAACCAAAAAGCGGAGTGGTTTTGCACGACCTATTCCGCCGCTAAAGATTGGGAAGCTGCTAAGTATGAAGGTCTCACAGGGAATTGAAGATATTGCCCTGGGGGTACGACCCAGAACGGGACTAGTGGAAGGGGGTAACCCTCCTGCACCTAGCTCTGTCTAGGTTGGCATCCCTTTCCAACTAATTTAACACAATGGTGAGTAAACCTGAGCCTTTTTTACTGAATATTCTTCAGTGGAATTCGGAAGGTGCTTCTGCCCTTAGACTTTTATCTGGTAGAGACGCAGATGTTATAGTCCTTCAGGATACGCGGTCTATCCGTCTCCCCCATGACATTCCTCGATTTATCCCTAAGCATGTATATTCCCACTATACTCCGTACATAACCCCACCTCACTCCTCTTCATCTCAAGGACTCTTGATCTTAGTTAAATGCTCTTTGAGGTCCTTCTTCTTGCTAAATTACTCTTGTCCTGCCCTGTCTTGTCTAGTAGTTTCACTCGTTAAGAACGGTAAACGCCTCAGTCTAGCCAACGTCTACATTCGTCCAGGAGAGATTCACAAGAACCGTGACCCCCTGGATGGTATATAATTATAGAGAAGAAGATTAAACTACTTCGCTTAATTTAAAAATGTAAAAAGTGCGTAAGTGATCACAAATTCAAGATTGTAATTGTCACAAAAATAGCAGCAGGTTTCCATAGAAAAGTATACAAATTTAATTTTTTAAATTTATCTAAATACTATTTATAATTACAAGAAAATAAAGATAAACTTAGCATCATTTAATAATGGCCATGTAATTTCACATTTGCTCATCAATCTTTATAAATCTTGGTTTACTTTGGTCTGGTCAAAATATCAAGTGCGCGGTGCATTTTCCATCAAAGCAATTTTATAGTTCTCTTTAAATCTGGCATTACCATTTTGTTACAGAACACGTATTAAACGTCATACGGACAACTTTAAAACTATGAACACGTGATGTCCGATCATTCTTTTGAATAATTACAAATTAGAACTAATACTTTGGCAACTTAATTTTATGTAATTTCCTAAAACGAGCCAATCTCCATTATTCTAATGAATACAATGTTTAAATATTAATTGTATCACCACAATTTTCTGAAACCTATAATTGTTATCAAGCAAATTTAAGTATTTTTAAATTTGCTTGATAAAATTTAAATTCACAGCTCTAGAGTTATAGACCTCTTCTATTATATGCATATCTTTAAGTAATCTCTAACACATACACAATTTTAGGTTAAGTACATTGTCGATATGAACTGAATTGAAAGCGTACGAGCTCTTAAGCAGATTAGAGTTATTAGCACACACTAGGTTTGTGAGTGAAAACAGACTGTATCAGTATCAGACTGTAACAGCTGTATCGAAGGAAAAAAATTCTCGCGCTCTAAAACTTTTCCAGAATACCTCTCATCTTCATTCCAAAATATTAGATATGTTTGGTATATTAATATATTTTGAAAAGGCCAAATTAGCAAAAACTTTAAATAACAATATATACGGTTATTGATTTTCGGATAATATGAGAATTGCATTATACAATTTTAGTCTTTAAAGATTACAGTGTATGCTCATTTTTATTACAACAAAAATATAGACCATCTGACTAAATGCAATCAAATAATTTTTTACATATTTATTTTAACAAAGCAAACGAAGATATATCTTATTTGAAATGATTTTATTCTCGGATCATGTTATATAATCAATTAAAGAAGATATATTATTGAAGTTTCGAAATTTATACCAGATCATCTAGAAAAACTGAAGCTATCCATATCACAATAAAATAGGAAAGCATTAATTTTAAATGTTGTTGCATAGCAAAGATATTAAAACATATTAATATGTTTTAATATTAAAACATAATATTACGTCTTATTACAATAAGACGTAATATTATGATGTAATCAATAAATAGATAATTTATTATAATTTCGATTATTAATATTTATTAATACTTCTTAGAATAGTCTAAGATTACAATCTTGGACTAATTTAGTAACTTATACATTATATACCAGTATAGTGATCACCAATTAATCAATAGAATTAATCAGTGGTGATTAAAAAATACAAAGTTATTATTTAAAATAATTAAATAATTATTAATAAAAATATAAATTAATCATAAGAATAAATTATAATTAAATTATAATTAAAAATAGTGTAAAAGGCTAAACAATTTTTATTAAACATTTATTTAATTAAATTAATATTTAATTAATTAATATTTATTTATATTGATTAAATAATATTCCAAAAAGTAATTTGTTATTTTATATGTGCGATTATTTATATTTTTCGTATTTGCTAGTAAATAATAAATGACATGCTAAAACTATTTATAAAAGCACAACCGCATAATTAACAGTTATAGCTAATCTTTAACATAATTTTTTTTATTTTTGCAACATTGACTACTTGTTTGCTTTACAAAAGCAAAATAAGTAGTCAATATAAAAAGCTGCCAAGTATAAAAATATCCATTTTGCAATGATTTAAAAAACAAAACGATTATTAGATAATGAATTCTATTGAACAATAACAATAATAAAAAGTATTGGGCATTTATCGGTAAGGATACTAAACAATTATCAAATAAATAACATTTAAATCATTCGATCAAGTTAAGCTATAGATATAGTAATACATCAATGGGAATTATTAGGTAGTAAAGTATAAATAAGCTGAGCACATATCGATGCGTGTTAGAAAATATGATATAACCACGTTTAACGAATACGAAAAAATAAAGCAAAAAAATAATGTACGCGTACATGCTTATCATCAGTCCACAGTTCGTTAATTTAGATTATAAAAGCCTAAAAGCGGGATTCCGGGTGTTTACAACAATAAAAACCACCACATGTTTTTTATCATTATATTTAAGGTTATAGTGATATTCATATTGATGGTGGTATTGTATTCTCCGTACTGTTGGTACTGGTTTTAGGTTAACAATTGTGTATGTGATAATATTACAAACTAATATACAGGGAGAGAGAGCAATCAAGATAATTTCCATAAATTTTTTCAGAATAGGCGGTTTTGTTTTGAGCACTAAACAAACTACCAAAAGATAACAGTCACACGGCGATCAAATATATCCGTTGTATAAGCGTGGTAGAAAATATGTTGGCTACAACATAGAGAAGGAGTTTTTAACCGTAAATACAACTGATCATACAGTTCAGGCTACCCGCAAAATATAGACCGCCCGTTATAAGGTATAGAAGTCAACAGAACTATCAGTAAGGAATCCAATTACTGCTTTTCACGGTAAAGTAGCAAGTTTAAATCTCAATTTTGCTTAATATTGCTAAAAATACTATTTATTATTTCAAAGTATTTAATTAATGAGATTTTGATTTATTATGAGGCATATGACCAAAATCCTTATAAAAAACGATTTTTTGTAAGGATTTTGCTCATCACCATCATAATTTGATGATAGTAAAACTGTCTAACGGCATTTGTAAGAAGTAGGTTGTGCTGATCAGTATTCATTTTTATATTATATTAAATTATATTATAATATATGTGTTATATTGTACATATGGATCGCTGATGTTTCGAACAGCACACGTGATCTCAATAAATAAATAAAGACTTTCTTAACTACACAAAAAACATGAAACATGCAACAAACAAGATCAGACATAACAATAGAAAGTAAAGTCGAACAGCAGCTCTTCAGTCTTCCAAATCTTTTCTTCTATGGCGTATAGAAGGATACGTTTAAATCTCAGGTCCAGGGAGATCTGAGCCCCCAACCGATCCAACACGCCGCCTTCCGACTGAACCACCCGGGGTCATTCACCCCACGAAGAATCCAATCGGCGCAGACTATGCTGGGTAAACGAGAGACTAGGAGCTTAAGAAACCTTAGCCTTTGCTCTGGGGGACGTCCTCTTGAGAAGAAGACTAATCCCGAGATAGCCCAATTGATCCAAAGACGAACTTGGGTTTTCCCTTTCAATGACAGATGCTGAGCCCGTTTCAGGGCCCACCTAGCTTTCTTCAGTATACGTTTAAGTCTATCCAGGTCAGCTTTCGCCGACCAGTTCACCGAAACGGTAAACCCCAGGTATTTTACTAGATTTGTGAAGGTGGGGAGTGGTTCAGAGGCAAATATGAAGGAGAGCGCGGAGAGTGCTAATCTCTTAAGTTTTTTCTTTGTTGCAGGAGTGCCATGAAAGACAAGCGCCGGCGATTTGGCGGAGTTTAAAATAAGATTGGATATGGGTAACTGGTCTTTTAATCTTAAAAAGAAGCGGCTGATGTCAGAAACTACGACTTTGCACCTGTGTCCAGAGAACAGGGCTGTGGTGTCATCAGCATACACCACAAGACGTTGTTCGCGTTTAAATATTTCGAATAGGTTAATAGAGGCAGCAAGATATAAGATAGGATAAAGAGGTGAACTTTGAGGCACACCCGTAATAGGGTAGAACTGACGCGCATCAGGGTCGTCTTTATAATAAAATTGCTTGGTGTACAGCAGGATCTCCACCCTGTTCACAATTCTCGCAGGCAACCCGAGGAACCTGAGAGAAGAGATCACAAAAGGAATGGAGATGCGGTCAAATGCAGCAGAAAAGTCAAGGAAAACAGTCACAACTAGACGATGGCTATTCTCCCGACAAAACTGCTCCACCTCACCTACTGCTGAATGAACCGAGCGACCTTCGACGAACCCATGAAAACCTGGAGGGATCAAATTACGACCTTTGACATAGGGTGCACTTCAGGACACCTCCAGATCCCGAACCCCACTCTTCTCGTGTCATACACGAGATGAGACAGTTGATGAAATCCCACAAAGTTTCCATGGTTTTGTCAAAGGTTGCTCGGTACATTCGACAGTTGATGAGCTGCACCGATTCTGTCAGGCAACAGTCATCAGCTCGTTGTGGCTGTTTTATTTGATTTTTTCCGTTGCATTTGATAGCATTTTCATTAACTTTTTTATCTATTCTCTTAGGTTCCTCGGGTTGGCTGCGAGAATTGTTAACAAGGTGGAGATAATGATGTATACCAAGTGGTTATCTTATGAAGACAACCCTGATGCTCGTCAGTTCTACCCTATTACAGTTGTTTCTCAAGGATCCTCACTTTCTCCTACCTTATATCTTTCTGCTTACTCTTTAAGACATTTAAACGCGATCAACATCTAATAGTATACGCTGATGATACCACATCCCTGTTTTTGGGACGCAGGCGCATATATATAGGCTCTAACATCATCCGCTTATGTTTAAGATTAAAGGACCAATTATCTACGCCTAATCTTATTCTCACGCCCAATCTTATATCAACTCATTTAAATCGCAAGTTGTTCTTTTTAATGGCGCCTCTGCGACAAATAAAAAACTAAAGAGATTGACAATCTCAGCTCTCTTTTCCATATTGAACAATCAACCACTTTTTGCCTTTACGCAACCAGTAAAATACCTCGGGTGTACCATTACGATTAACTGGTCAATTAGACCAGACTTGATTAAATTCAAAAGGTATCAAACCGGACTGTATTTTCGTCTGACTTTCTTTTGTTTTTAACCTTTCTTGTTTCGTTGTTACCTATATTCAACCTCTATCAAGTTTCGCATGTAATAAAACATTTATTTTATTTATTTTAGAATTAACTATTTAGTAAAAGGATCTATTTATTAGTATTAGCTATCCATATGTGTGAATACGTTGGCAAACACTCAACGTTTAGTCAAAGCAGGTGGCAATCATTACAATGATTTAGCTGCACATTTGTTATGAGATTTGCTATCCAATATTGTTCGGTTTGGAATGTTGAAGATTTTCGATTGTATACGTCGCTGCATCATCCCTACCCACACGCTTTGTCTTAACATCCGCTCTTCTACAATTAAAGCGCATATTCAGTTGATTACCAGTTTCACCCACGTATTGGGCTTTGCAAACACTGCCCATGCAAAAGTAGATTAAGCTCTTAGATTTACAGTTAAAATTACCTATCACTGAGTATTGGAGTTCTGCAATTGTGCTTTCAAATTTAGATGAACTATGCATATCCATGCAACATAAACATATTATAGCATTGCAGCTACTGTTTAATCTAAAAGTTATTGTACTGAACCAAGTTTCTTACTCACCAAATTTCTCAAATTCTTACCTGTACCATATACAATTCAAGGCAATGAGATACCTTTAGATCATTTGTCACCAAGATATTTCAACACACATATTTATCACTTTTCAAATTCAGAAGACAAGGATAGCTTCACTAACAAATATATTCCAATTGTCAAAGCTATTAGCCTTTCCTCGGATCCATAATAAATCAGCTCGGTTTAATTTACGAACTGCTCGAAAGTGTGTATTGATCTGCGTCATGGAATAAATGCATAAAAATAACTCCCTCAAAAGAGAAATATTATCTTAAAACGTGACGTTTCGGTGACTATTGTCACCATCATCAGGTGTATGACCAAAATCCTTACAAAACGTACAATTGTCGCTTTGTAAGGTTTTCGGTCATATGCCTGATGATCTTGACAGTAGTCATCGAAATGTTTATCTATATTCTTGGTTCCAAAAATGTTATGTTAAATAATTTTGATTTCACTTAGCTTAACGGGTGATTTACAATATGGAATTTGTTAATAGGTGTCTCCAATTGTCATTAGATTGTTAATCAGGCGAATATACGTTATTATTTCTTTTACAATTTTGATTTAATATTTCCATGGCACGTGGACATACCATTAAAAATAACGATTTATTTTTACGTGGCAAATGCGTGCCACCGCACGCTTACATGACCACAACAACAAAATCTAAATCATGTTTCGAGGAGGTGGGTACGGTATACCATTTCGAGGAGGTGATACGTGAGTATATCATTGTCTAGGATTATTCGATAGTAATAAGTTAATTGTTATTTCAGATAGTTAAGCTAAACTATCTGAAATAGCTTATCTAAAAAATAGTTTGTCTGAAATAGTTTTTCTGATAATTAGCTTAACTATCTAAAATAACAATTAACTTCTTACAATTGAATAATCCATGACAATGGTATACCCACGTATCACCGAAATATTGGATCAAAATTATAAAATAAATAGTATCTTCTCCTGATTTACAATATAATATGAAATTATTTCATAATTATCATATATATTTTTAAATTAATAAAAAGTATGATATAACCCTAATTGATCCATGAAAATATTAGATAAACGCTGAACTTACGTCTAGCACCATTTTGATATCTTGTTATTATAATTCTGTATTATTTTAGTATAATTATAATATGCGTTGTGAAGAATACTAACAATAATTGATTTTGTTTAATTTTAAATTTATAATAACGAATATTAAATATTCAGTAACAAATGTGAGTACTATTTTCCTTTGTTGTTGGAGGCTTTGATGATCCATTAGTTATATCATAGTTTTATTATCGGTTTAGTATAATAAGTCATAGTTAACTCTTTACCGTTTTTATGAGAAAGCGTGTTAAAATAAAATGTAGACTTTCGTTAAAAGTCATAAACGTTGAGCTGAAATTTTATAATTTAAATTACTGATTGCAATTGTAACTTCATAATGATGACAATGTTGTGCTGTCAAAATTAAATTGAAAATGAATTCAATTTGCTGGGAATTACCTTTCAATTCGGCGGAGGAGTTTATTATGTTAAGCCTTTCTTGAACATATTATTGAAAGTCGTTTCGTTGATTACTTCACAATTCATCAACATACCATTCTATTAGTCCAAATACAATACATTAATTAAGTTATTAATATTACTTGAAACAACATATTTTAAACTATACATGACTAATAAAAATAAAAATATCTTCATCTTAGAAAAATATGTTAAAAACTAAATTCTTATAAATTAGTTAATAAATACCATACGATGTATTAGAATAACAATTGGATGTTATCTAGATGAACTGTTATGCCCCTCCTGATATAATCATCTTTGCAATGTGTCTAAATTCAATATTCTTCAATATTTAATATTCACACAATTAAAATATGGAAGTTACAGAAACGTACCGCTCATATTTAATTGCTCCTTAAAGCACTCTTTCACTCATGGGAATATTGTAAAGTGAAATTGTGTCTAATAAATGTTAGATTAACATATGATTCATGTAAATTAATGAACCATGTATTTCAATAAAAATTTGAGGTTAATAGGAGGAACTGTTATGTTATCAAGTTTCGGCGCCATATTCTTCAACCCAGCATTGCAGTGCAGCAAATACGTGCTAATCTAAAGGAAGCACCAAATTTCATATATGAAAATTCATGTATGGAAAATTCATACATGAAGTTTCATCATATACGCGAAACTTCATACACAGAAATTTGAAAAATATGAAATATCATACATTCTGAAATTTAATATACGAAAACGTTTACACGAATATTCGAAAAAATTTATTAAAGCATAAAACATAACATATTTAATTTATTTTAAAGAGAGTGAGACCATTCCGCGGGAATTTCTTGTAAAACATGTAAGCCAGACGCGAAAGAATGACGAATGCCGTTTCATCACCACAATGACTCATCAAATTTGATGAGTCATTGTGATGACGAAACGGCATTCGTCATTCTTTCGCATCTCAATTTTTTTTAGTTTTAAAATTTTTGTCGTTTTTGATTATATGTGCAAATATTTTGCAACCAAGCGAAGATAATCCATAGTGTGTAAAGTTTCATATTCTTCCACGACATTTTTTAAACGCTGAGCATTGTCGCGATAAGATTTTTTGATTTCTGTTGACCCGCTATGTACTGGGAAATTCGGACATCATTCAATGATTGGTCCAGTTTTATATTGTCAATTGACCTCCAAATAGATGGATGTTCGGCTTCAACCATAAAAAAAACCACGATGCCAACCTTCAACATAATTGTTTGTCCTTGCAATGCCTTGAATAACTCTATGAAAGCAATTCCACGATTTTATTTAATATCGAGGGTCACGTCTTTGTCCACGTTGGTTAGCACTAATTCATGTGTCCTCAAAGTAATCGATAAAAAGGTGCAGACCTTCTAATTCAGCATATGAAGCCTCTTGAACCAACATTTCAAAGGATGAAATAACATCTTCCACTTGAACAAATGCAAGTGCTTGGAAACATTTAATGTGGACAATAAATTCTGGGTATTCTTTATAATTGCTGGAAATCATAGGGAAGGTCTGAATTTTTCTCCGAAGGGACTGCCCAAAGTGGAAGAGACAGCCGGCTAACTCTGTTTCAGGAAAAGCACTTTTTATTGCATTGCGAGCACCGGTCTCAAAATCCGTCATAACGCTAATGGCTGATGATTCGGATTTAAGGTTATAAAGAAGCAAACATTCTTTGATATGTACACTCAATTTTATCCGGGAGAAGAGCATAAATGGAGTTTTTAAATTAAACTAATTTAAAAAATATATTTATTTTTACGTAGCAAATGCGTGCTGGCGCACGCTTTCATGACCACGAAGGACAAAAATAAATATCTAAATCATGTGTAAAGAAGGTGGGAACGGAGGAAGTATTTGAATGTGATAAAGGAGGGAGCGCTGCGGACGTCGAGAGGAAGCTGATTTCAGGCTAGGGGCGGCAACCAGGAACGATTGGATACCGTAGTTGTAAGAGTAATTAGGAACGTGGAATAAGAGGGAATGATGGGAACTCAGTGATAGAGAGGTGAGGCAAGTGTCGTCTAAGAAAAATAGGTTGATGAACGATGTGGAGCCGACATGAATAAGACGAAAAGTGACGAGAAGGCGGAGTTAGATGCGGATAGTGCAAGATATGTGGATATGTGGTCGAAGCGACGGAGACGTAGGAGCACTCGAACAACTTAGTTGATAATGCGTTGTAGGGGTAGGATGATGGATTTTGAAGTTTGATATATTTTGTAATTTGATTACAAAATATATAATATTAGCACTATATGTAGATTATTTGAGATCAAATCCACATGTCATATCATTTGAATATCCGTGAATCATTTTTCGTATTTAAATTTCCCAATGTATGATTTTTCATATTTTTCAAATATCTGTGTATGAAGTTTCGCGTATTTGAAACTTCATGCATGAATTTTCCATATATGAATTTTCATATAAAATTTTGTAAACTCTAATATAAATAATTGTTATCATATGGAACTAATCTGCTATCCAGTTTGTATCATATTCCTCAACCTGGCAAAGCGCCGTGTCTAAATGCATACCAATGAATATGAAGTTTCGCGTATTTGAAACTTTATGTCTGAATTTTCCATATATGAATTTTCATATATAAAACTGTCATATATAAAACTGCTAAACTGTCGTTTCTGTTTAATACGAAGTGCATCATTGAGCTCAATTTTATAATATTATTTTTAATATAAATAATAATAGTTATTATTCTCCATAATAACACATTGATAATTTTATTACAAATAACTTTCTAATTATACTTGCTACTTGCTTGACGTATTATAAAGCATTCGTTTAATGTCTATACGTTTTCCAAAATTGAAAGAGATAAAGTAGAAGAACAACAATTTATTTAGGTAACTTTATAAATTGTCTAGATAAATAAAATATTTAATATTAAATTCATTTAGACAACATTTATTTAATTTTGTTTGCTAATTATTTATTCAAAGGAGTAGATATTTCTAAAAGTATATAAATACGAATGATTAGTTTCTATCAAATGGCTCTAAAATCAAAGCAAAATTCAAAAATACTTCTATATGCATCGGATAACAATATTTAGATTTGGTCGGTTTACCACCTCAGAGGGAATAAATCAGATAAATAATAACGAAATATTATATAATACGCTAGAACCTACACGTGAATATAATGAAGAAGAAATACTAGATACTTGAATATAATTATGAAGAAGAAATACTTACCCACTTTACCTCCGTTATCCACTTAAACCCTATTTTATCACATCTCCACCCCTTCTACCATCCTTTGCCCTATTTAACTCCCCTTTGCCTTTCTTGTTGTTTTTTCAATAACAACAAGTTTATGGATACAAAGTGTAAAGAAGGATAAAACAAATGAAAAAATGAAGTAAGTGGTTTAAAGAGGGTAAATGGAATTTCAGGGGTCAAGGGGGGAGTTAAAAGGTGTAAAAGGGATAATATGGGGTTCATTTGGGTACATGTCTTAAAAAAGGGGTATATGGAATTAAAGGAAGATTAAAAAATAATATGGCAAATAAGGGATAATTTGTTTTCGAGTGGAGCAAGGTGCCAATTCTCTAAAGGAATAAACCTGGTCCTAATATTTTAATATAAGAACGAAACAATCAAATTAACGATTCTTTAAGACCCTATATAGCATGATCTTTTGAATATAACAGAACCACATTTTTGGTTTTATTACCAAATATTTTCTATCTGGCAACATTTTTGTATATATACCAGTATTACACCTGAAGTATGCTTATTATCTTATTCACTATCGTTGCATTTTTCATCACACTAACCTAAATCGATTTATTTCCTTTGCTATAATTGTGATAGCAGTGAATACCCGGGAAAATAGAAGTTATCAATGAATTTTAATCATTATGTGATTTTATTGTAATATTGAATGTCTTAAAGTCTGATCAATATTTGCTGACATTATTTATAATTAACAACATTTGCTTCTTGGCTAGAAAGAATGTCATCAACATGATTTTTGTTTACAATATCATAAGATGAACATACTTTCACATCATGATTTGGATAATGCCCAATTCCATTGATAGATATCATTTATTATTATTTTTATCCTATACAAATATATAATGAGTTTTCAATATATCTATTTTTTGTCTTTGTATTATTCCATTTTTTGTTTATTCATGTATAAAACAATACTCAAATATTTTATTAAAAATCCATGTTTTTTATTACTGCTGATGATTGTAGACGGCACCGAAACGACAGCAGTAACATCAAAATCAATGTTTTTTAGCATTAGGAATAATCGAATATTTAGTACATTTTTTTTTCGCAGTACGAAACACTGTAATTACACCTTGTATCATCTACCCCAGAGAATTACTGCAATGTTATCATCTATTTATGCTATATTTTGGTAAGTATAATTCGTTCGAAGCCTATAGGTCATATTTATTACACATCGAGTCCTATTGTTAAGTTAACTAATTTATTATATACCAGACATTTACAAGTTGCCAACAACTAGTAGATCCAAAAATATATAGTGAGATATATTAACGAATATTGACTTAGCACATAGAAATCGTTCGCACTAACTGTGAGTTCTGTTTTTTTTGTTTTACTGTTATTGCAGAGCAAACGAGCGTTTATTTTTATTCCATTAATCTATCACATTTACACAAATTCTTGAAATAAATTCTTTAAAGTGTATTAACATTATTATTTTTTTAATTATATTCGAATTGTTTAATCATAATTTACGAGTCAGGAAAATCGTACTATTTGATACATTTTCTAATTCAACTGTGTTCATCGTCATACCTGCAAAAGTAAATAAAAATTAGATGCAATAAATAACATACGAGGAATTAATGGAAATAAAAACCAATCTAATGTCGTTGATGCTCTATCCTACTTTGAATGTATAGGATGACAAAACTCAACTCATTAAATTTAAACTACTTTTAATAAATGAACTCCTTACTTTTTTAATTTATTGTTTATGATTTAAGTGTTCGATAGATATGGTTTGATAGATTCAGTTGCCGGGTATTGTTTGGTGCAAGAAACTGCTTTAATTTGTTTATAAAATAAAATACTATGTAATAATACGCTTTTAATCTAGAAATACTCTTTTGGAGAAATCAGTTAAAGTACTAAAAAATAATTTTAATTATTTTTTAATAAAATTAAAAATTAATTATACTAATATAATTTCAAAAA
This sequence comes from Pomphorhynchus laevis, assembly GCA_012934845.2. Lineage (NCBI taxonomy): Eukaryota > Metazoa > Acanthocephala > Palaeacanthocephala > Echinorhynchida > Pomphorhynchidae > Pomphorhynchus > Pomphorhynchus laevis. The sequence goes on along the minus strand of WNNJ02001333.1, from coordinate 10,500 downwards.
TCAAAATTGTTCTGACCAGTATAAACTGTTTTTTATTTGAATTCGAATATTTTAGCAAAATAGTAATTTAATTTTAAATATACGATAAATTTTCATACTATAACATGTGCATATTTTTACATTTTTTAATTCTACATTGTAAAATGATAGTATGTGTTTATTTTTGCACTACTGAAATGTACCCTTAATCCCACTTTCCATGGGGAACGGAGATCGATAGTCTCCAAGAAAAGCAATAGCTTTTCTTTTAGAAAAAAACATGTGGATGGAGGATTATGGGTATATTTGAGTAAAGCGCAAATAAAGTATTTTTCGCCTTCCCATGGTGAAAGAGATTGATAGTGTTAAAATATTTTCCCCTTAAGGGGGAAAGGGGGCGAAGTATTTGAGAAGATGTTTGAAGCTTTGCTAGATAGCGCTTCGATAATACTATCGAAGCACTGGCTAATCTCAGAATGACACTAGATTGCACATGGCATCGATCATCTTTTGAAAGACTTTGTACCCTCTCCCCTTAATAGGGGTAGATCGAAGGTTATACCAAGTTTTTAAAAATGTGCTCAATTTCTTCCAGATTAAGTTTAAATATTTTCAAATAACGTATCAAATGCTATAATATGAAAATTTGTGGTAAATTTGACATAAAATTACTATTTTGCTAAAACATTTGAGTTCAAATAACATACCGTTTAAAGTTGTCAGAACAATTTGGATTTTGAAATTATATCAATAATCACAATCTTGCCTAAACCTGAAAATGTCAAGCCATATTTGTTTATGAGTGAAATTATTAATCTTTAATTTTATTTAAAAATGATTAAAATTATTTTTTTATTACTTTAACTGATTTAAAAAATAGATTAAAAGTGTATCATTACATAGCATTTTGTTTAATAAGAACTTTTCAAAACGGATTCTTGCACCAAGCAAACAAGACCTAAACAAGTTGCCTTAAATACTTATCTGCTTATTTGACTTGCTTATTCGCTCCATGAGTTTATAATAAAAATTAATAAAATGCTTCCTGATTGTGTTAAATTCATTTTTGTCTCATTTTTGCATAATTACAAACACACTTCGAAGTATTTAAAGTTTACTTAAAGTACTTAAAGGTTTTACGAAAACTTGAAGTACTTCAAGTTTTCGTGATATTAACTTCAAACAGGCAATAAAGAAAATAGTTTCTGACTTTGTTAGAATAAACTTTAATATTATTTGGCCCCGCTGCTATGTTGGGTAGAGGAGTTAGGGGCCGAAACCTGATAGCATAACAGTTCCTCCTGATGACCTCTAATTCTTATTCTGATACAACGTCTGTTATTTATTAGTCAATTCATAAAAATGACGTTTATTTTAAATTTCATTTTTTTATTTTAAGTTGATTTAAATTATAGAAAATCTAAAAACAATTATTTATTTTATTATTTAATTATTAAATTTTGATTTAGCATTATTTTGTTTTGTTTATTTTATAATTATATTCAATACGTAGACTCAGTTACCTGATTTAATATTGAATACAGTACATATAATATAAAATATAATACATTAAATAATAAAATTTTAAGAATTGCAACAATTTGTAACGATATTGGTTTTCTTCAAAATCATTTAAATAATTTAATAGATACATATTTTAAACTGAGTTAATATAAAAATAACATCAAACAGAAAATAGTAAAATATATAAATCAACACAATAATAATAAAAATAAATTTAAAATCATTAGCGGAAAATTTTTATGGATGGATAATAAATAATATACTTTGTATTAGAATAAGATAATATATAATCAAATTTAATTAGAGAAAATAGGCTTAAACCATCGAGTAAATATAAATATACGGAGAAAATTAAAGTACTAGAATCCTTAAATATTTTAATAAATCAAAATTATTTAAAGGTAAGGACATCTATATTTAGACAAATAAAAGTTGTTCCAATGGGTGGTAATAGTAGCCCAATTATAGCTGACTTATTTTTAAGCTTTATATAATATGAATTTGTCCATAACTGTTTGAAAAATAAATCTAAATTATATAAAGATATGAAATATATGTTTCGATATATTGATGATATGTGTGTATTTTACTCTAACAATTTTTATTCAATAAGCGAACAAATTTATCCAGAGAGTCTTATTCTTAATAAAACCAATATTAATGATATAGAAGGTATATATCTAGATATGATCATAAAATTAACATCAATTAAATCTATTTTTAATTTATATTGTAAAGATGACATATTTAAATTTACAAAAAGCATGTTCTTGCATGAGCATTCATGCATACCATATAATAGAAAATATAATACATTAAATAATGAAATTTTAAGAATTGCAACAATTTGTAACGATATTGGTTTTCTTTAAAATCATTTAAATAATTTAATAGATGCATATTTAAAACTAGGTTGCCATAAAAATACCATTAAACAGAAAATAGTAAAATATATAAATCAACACAATAATATTAAAAATAAATTTAAAAACATTAGCGGGAAAAATTTTATGGATGGATAATAAATAATATACTTTGTATTCGAATAAGATACTATATAATCAAATTTAATCATAGGAAATACGTCCTTAGCACGTATTTGGCCCCACTGCTATGTTGGGTAGAGAAATTAGTGGCCGAAACCTGATAGCATAGCAGTTCCTCCTGGTGAACTCTAATCTCTAATCCTTATTCTGATACAACGTATGTTATTTTTATTAGTTAATTCATAAAAATGACTTTTATTTTAAATTTCAATTGTTTATTATAACTTGATATAAATTATAAAAAATCTTATAATAATTATTTTTATTATTTAATTATTAAATTTTAATTTAGCATTATTATGTTTCGTTTATTTTATAATTATATTAAATACGTAGACTCAGTTAGCTGATTTGATTTGTATTTAAAAATTTTATTATGACGTCTGCTGCATCGCATGATTGGAATCTCGATAAGTCTGATGTTACAGAAATCGGGTATATTTCGAATAAATTGAAGATTCGCTGTTTTCTTATTAAAGATGGTAGTCATTTTGATTTTAACCGATGCCAAGATTAATCTAAATATGCGACAAACCATTTTGTTCATACATTTGATTTTATCCATTTCACGCTGAGATAAATTGACAAATACTGGATATCCATATGTTAGTAGTGACACGATGGATGCATAATATTAGTGAATAAATTGTTGACTAGTCAATCAAATCTTTGACAATTGTGAAAGAGAAGATACATCGGTAGCATTTCATCATTTGATTTTTTATGTGGCTACCCCAGCATAGGTTACTTGTAAAAGTAAATCCTAAAATCCGAAGTTCTACTCAAATTAAGCAAAAATTTTCAAGATATTCGCAAGCTTCAATTGCTTTTAAAAGGAACCTAATTATTTTCGATTTGCTTAGATTAAGCATCAAGTCTTCGTTGAACACCAATCTAGAAGATTGTTTACTTTCGCTTCCATGGAATCATTCGAGTGTCTAATATTGCTTGCTACATTCAAGATGGAAATGCCGTCTGCATATTTACAACATTTAGAGTTAACCATGGTGACTGCAAAGTCATTTATAAAAGTGGCACATAAGAATGGCGAGATGATACTTCCTTGAGGAACGAAGGCGTTCAGTTTACATAAATCTAAGGATGATTTAGAATGTTTTATGCGTTGAACCCGGTTGCTAAGGTACTCGTGGACAAAACGCAATTGCCATTTTGCGATATTGATGTTTTAAAGCTTACTTAATAATATGGAATGATTGACAGAATCGAAAGCTTTAGATATATCTGCCTGTATACATTGTACAATCGGAAAATGTCTAGAGTTTAATCCGTTCAATACATATTCATAAATGATCACAAGAGCATCAGTGCAGCAAGTGCTAGCTTTGTAAGCAAATTGATTATTACTTATACAACTAGACTAAGTGGTTCTAGCACGACGTAAAAATGCTTGTTCAAGCAGCTTAACAAATACAGTAATTAGGGAGATGGGTCTGAAGCTAGATATTGGTTTATTATCTTTAGGTACTAAAATAACATCTGAAAATCTTAAGAGACTTGGTACATGTCCATGATAGAATATTCGAGAGAATTCAGCGGCTAATGGTGCGGTAATAATATCAGCTATTTCAATTAGAATCCGGTTTGGCTGACTAGGCCCTGCTGCTTTTGCCTTCGATAAATTAGTAAGATCCTTCATAAACTCTAATTCACTAACCCTACAATCGTCTAAACAAAGTGAACCCTTATCTAAATTATATATGTTGTCATTAATGGTCATATGGTTTTGTCCGATAGAGCATATGGATTGGTTATTATTATTCAGTTCGTGAACAGAGAGTTTTTATCTAATGATGCTAGTTGAGAAGCCTTCGGTTTTGGTAGCATGGTAGCAATACCTTTCCAAAATTTATTTGACACCACTGTACCATCTTTTGTTTAAGGAATTCTTCCTTAGCAGTTTTGATTTTTGCAGATAATTTACTTGACAAAAGCTTATATTTTGATAAATCCCTTTTCCTAAAGGCCTTATCCTTCTGTACTTGAATTAATCTTATTAGAGGAGTTATCAAGACAGGATCGCTTCAAGTTATTTTAACAGTTTTTCTAAGCATTCTTTGACAGACGGATACAATGGTTTGAGTAATTACATCAACACTTGAGTTAAGTGAGGTAAATGACAATGCTTTTTGTATTTCTATTTTCATTGTTATCATTGTGTGGGCTCTCATATCATAAACAATGTGTTTTGATAAAGTCTGCCTCTAATGTATTCGATGATTTCATTAGAATGTCACAATGATCACAATTTGCTAAGGGCCACACATTATAACAAAGTCTTTAAATATCATTAAATTAGTAAAAAACCTTATTAAAAAAACTTTATCTCTGGTTAAAAAATGAACGATTTGTACTAATCCTAGGATACTGGCCTTCTCATCTAAAGAAACTTTGTTAAAATCACCACATATTAATAAATATTCATGGGTAAGATAAGAAGATACAATATGTTCGATTGCCGATGAACTTTCGAACTTGTGCTTGCTTACTGATGGTGGACAGTAGATAATTATGATAGAAAGAGCGAATTGTCTACTGATTGTTGATGTATGAACTTTAAAAGCTAAATATTCAAATCCCACTACATAACCGTCTGAAGTTTTAGACCATATTAGACCAGTATTATTACGAATAACTGGGCATACACCACCTCCTACTCGATCCCTTCGATTAAAAATATACTAGAGAATTCAGAATTGTTATAGAAGATTCGTTAGACAACCAGCTTTCAGTGAACATCGCAATATAAATTTGATAGGTAGAAAGTAAACTTTCGACATCACCTAATATGAAAATATGGGCCTAAATAAATGACTTTCTTTGTTAAAAACAGCGTTATAGCCTTGCAACTTTCAAAATGTTTAACCGAATCAAGTATTTTGATCTCGGATGATTTGGATGAACTTATCATAATCTCACTAACTCATATTGAACATTGGGTTCTGCGCGCACCTGAAAATGTTTACAAGAATTACGGTCTTTATGAATGGTTACTTTAATTCTGTCGGATTTGATAGTTTCTGGTGATTTATCTGGTAATATATATATATATATATATATATATATCCATTAGATTTGCGGAAAACTGACACTGTCCCGGATCATCCATTGAATGATACATTAGTAATAATTGTCGTAAGATAAAAAAAAACAGGAAATTAAGACCAAGAGCAATTTCTTGTAAAGCTTTCGGGCTAACTGCCCTTCTTCAGTACATCTAAAAAAAATTACAGTTCTGATTAGCACAAAAAAAATATAGTAATGAAAATCAAATTGTTCAATGCAACTAACAGAGAGAAATATAAATAATTCAATTTCGGAACTCATATATTCACGGCAAGTGATATATGTGCTCGGCATTTAATTGTTGGTCTGCCATGAGTTGTCCGATCCAAAACATTTCCCTTTGTTTACGCTTAGCCGTGTCAGGAACATTTGCCTCAATAATTATCGTTTCCATCTTATGGTTTTCATTTTCTATGCAGTGTTTAGCTGCCCCGTCATTCTTCGCTCGTTTATACTTAATGTCGGATCTACGAGTCAAAGCTCGTACATTCATTTGTCCTCCTGTCTGTCCTATATATATCTTTGAACATTCATTGCACATGTTCATATATACTAGTCCTTTGCTCTTGCAATTATTGTGTCCGCGGACATTATATTTTAAGCATGTTACCGGACTTGTAAATGTTATTGTTGTGGCCATTTCAAAGCAGCACTTACATCGTCGATCATTGCATGGTTTGCTAAGTCCTCGTTCATGACGGTTTTGTCGGTTTTCAAGCATATTTTGAATTGTTCGTGCGCTTTTGAATCCAATTATCGGCCGCTTAATTAAGGATCGGCATACTGGGTCTACCTCTTTTATAGCTTCGGCAAGATCCTTGTTTAAATTCTCAAATGCCGGGTGGTAGTTCAAGGTCGCATAGAAAGCCTTTCCTTTTTCATTGGAATTTTTAGATAATTTGGTTAGAAGTTTAGTCCGACTGATTCGTCTAACTGACTCCAACTGTTTCCGTAGAGCTACTTTGCGGTATCCACGGCAATTCATTTCCTTGATGAATTTTTCCGCGTGTCTCTCAAATTCTTCATTCTTGGAACAGATCTTTCTGATCCTCCTGAATTCGTTCATGGTCACGGCCCTTTTTATAGCTCTGGGCACACAACTTCTTGCATGTATTATACTGCGAGTACCGTCAAACTTACAATGGAGTGTTGTCTCCCAATTGGCACTTTGGTTGTGTACTTCTGTATCCAGGAATATCGTAGGTTTTCCGAAGTTACTCGTAAATTTTAGTTCGCTAGCTTCATTTAGTCTTTGTATAAATTCTCTTAATGCGTCTTCTCCATGGGTCCATACAATGAATATGTCGTCGATGTAGCGCAACCATACCAATGGTTTTAGTTGTGCCGTTTCAATCATCCTTTCCTCAATTTCGGCCACGTACAGGCTTGCAAACACCGGTGCGACTGGGCTACCCATGGCTGTACCGATTTTCTGTTTGTAATACGAACCTTCGAAGCAGAAAGTGTTCGATTTCAATACAGTTTTGAGTAATTCTGTATATTTGGCACAATCTTGTTCGTCGTAGTTATATCGAATCAGCCAATTGTGAATGCATTGAACGCCCTTAGTAAGGTCAATCGATGTGTATAATGATTCAACATCGAGAGTTGCAAGTATCGAGTCTTTAGGTATCGATAGCTTTATTTCTTCGAACTTTCGAAGAAACTCGTCTGTACTTTCTAGATAAGAGCTCCGTTCTCTCAAAATCGGGTGCAGCTCTACATGTAACCATTTCGCTATTCTTTCAGTTGATGTCCCTATGTTGTTAATGATTGGTCGCCCGGGGCAAGGGGATTTGTTTTTGTGTATCTTAGGGAGAAGATACATACTCCCAGGTTGAGGATTACTTACAACGATTTTATTGGAAATCTTATTCTCAAAGTTAGATTGAATTACTTTATTGACCTCTTTAACAATTATTTCATGGTCTTTATGTGTGATTGGTTCGTATGTGTCCGTTTGTAGTTGTCTTTTGCCTTCTTCGACATATGCCTGTTTGTCCCAAACGACAATTTTGCCTCCTTTGTCTGCTTGCTTGAATACCAGATGATTCAGCAATTTCAATTCATTTATAGCTTTTCGTTCTACATTCGTTAGATTTGATTTGGTTTGTACGTTCGGTTGTAGTTTTATGTATTTCTGAATGTCTTCGTTTTTGCAAATTCTATTTCTGAGCAATTTTGCCATATTCGGTTCATCGACATTCGAAAGCATTCTATGTGAGATGGATCGTAAGTTATTCATCATGTTCATTCGGTTAAATTCTTTGGGTGTAGGTACGAACGTTAATCCGAGAGAGAGGACAGATTTCTGAGAGTCAGTCAATTTCTCACTGGTAAGATTAACAACATTGTCAGTACACGGTTTATTTTGGTAGCGAAATCGTATGAATCTTCGATGCCGTCGTTTTGAAGTCGATTTTAATTCATATACGTTTACGTTTCTTTTAAGCCATTTCGATAGTTTTCTACGCTTTCGTTCTATTATTACATTGTAAAGATCATGGTCAATATCGGCAGTACTATCTTTTTCCAGTTGCGAGTGTAAGTCACAAAGTATTTGAACATATTTCATCTCCGTCTGTTTTGTAAGTGTATTCCAGCTGTTCACAAAATTGCGGTATGGGATTCTACGTAGGATATCCGTACTTACTTGCATTGATTTCTTGATTCTAAGACCTCGCGGTGTGATATTGTGCTGTATGCAGAACCGTAAAAATTGTCGATGCGCTAATGCCCTTGTTTTGTCCTCACTGGTCAGGATCGCTCCAGGTGCGATACAATTATTAATATCCATTAGATTTGCGGAAAACTGACACTGTCCCGGATCATCCATTGAATGATACATTAGTAATAATTGTCGTAAGATAAAAAAAAACAGGAAATTAAGACCAAGAGCAATTTCTTGTAAAGCTTTCGGGCTAACTGCCCTTCTTCAGTACATCTAAAAAAAATTACAGTTCTGATTAGCACAAAAAAAATATAGTAATGAAAATCAAATTGTTCAATGCAACTAACAGAGAGAAATATAAATAATTCAATTTCGGAACTCATATATTCACGGCAAGTGATATATGTGCTCGGCATTTAATTGTTGGTCTGCCATGAGTTGTCCGATCCAAAACATTTCCCTTTGTTTACGCTTAGCCGTGTCAGGAACATTTGCCTCAATAATTATCGTTTCCATCTTATGGTTTTCATTTTCTATGCAGTGTTTAGCTGCCCCGTCATTCTTCGCTCGTTTATACTTAATGTCGGATCTACGAGTCAAAGCTCGTACATTCATTTGTCCTCCTGTCTGTCCTATATATATCTTTGAACATTCATTGCACATGTTGTATATATATACGTTATTATTACAATAAGTTAAAAGTCTGCGTCGACGTTTTAGTACTTCGGCTGACGATAGAGAATGATCAAATATTACCTTAATAAGACGAGGAGTGGGCCTACTCTCATGTTTACCTAATCGAATGACGGCTGAAAATACACCGGTAGATCCGATTGATTTCTCTTTATAGCTGAACATAGATTTTAGCAAGCTTGTGAATGCATGTATATCATTGTCTATACGCTCCGATATTACACTAGAAGAGGATTCAGGAATATTCCCAATTACGCACATATTACGCAAGAGTAAACGATGACTTGCTTTATTAAAAAGTTAGGTTTATTATTTGAATTTAATATGCTCTTTGGGTTTCTATACGAGTTTATTTTTCTAGTATTTTCTGAGTATGAAGAATTGTAACTCTTGTGAACAGGATGATTTGATCCTCGATTAAGAGAATTTAAAAAACCTGTGAGATGGAATTTGCGGAACAAGATTTTTCTTAACGGATGACCGAAATATTTGATTTAGTTTGCTGTGATATGGAGGGGCTGCATTGCAGCTGTAATTCTTCTTTATGTTTCGCTGAGGAAACATCTTGTTAAATTATTTCTTTATCATTAAAACTATGTGCTATAATAGACTAATTAATATTTAGTTCTTGTGGGCATACACTGCCTTCATTGCAGTTGTTATGGAACTGTGAAAAGCATGTGATTTGTTGTATTTTTCTACTAATTTAGGAAATATAGAAGATTAGTGGCTTTGTAGTTTAGATACCAGTGTTGTTTGTGCATCTCTGGACCTAGTAAACATATAAGAGGAATCATTGACATAAGATTTCTTTTCCATATGTAGGGATGAACAAACATCGCACAAAAAGTAGAATGAACACATTAAGGTACATATGCCTTAAGAACCTCAATAAAAGTTCTCACTTTATAAGTTATAGTGTTACATTCAATTCTATGACGATTAAAATGTAAATTATCGATTTCAAAGTCACTACTATTATGCTGTCTTGTTACTGATGTGATTCCGCAAGCACTGAGATGAGGCAAATCACGAGATGTGGTGTTATTCGTACTTAAGTAAGCATATGGCTTCATAAAAGATTTCAGACGCGCAATTAATTTACTTTTAGGACCGATATAATTAAGCCCACGGTTACGACACTCTTCCTTAAGATCAACTAGCCGCAATTTGTAACTCGGATAAAATAATGTCATTATCTTTCTTAGAAGGAAAAACATCCGATTTGCGTGGACGACCATTGTCATTAAACCGACGTAGTATTTTTATTTCTTTCGTAGAATACTTTGTAATATTTGGCGATTTTCAAGACGTGTTAAGCGAGCTACGAGTCAGTCTCTGCGAAGTCCAAGTATTGTAAGTATTAATAACCAAGATTTTTCCCCAGTGAAAAAAATATATTATAATATTTTATAATATAAATATAATATTATAATAAATATAATATTATATATTAAATAAATATAATATTATAATATATTATTATATTATTAACTATTATAT